>JAHBCN010004367.1:104779-142194 GCA_019359885.1 Listronotus oregonensis
AATTTAAACATTGAAAAAATTAAAACCATAAAAAAAAAATACATTGTTGATTTTTTAAACAAAACTAAAATTTTTTCTTTTAAAACCTACTTTACAAAATTTCTTTTAAAAATATTTATGCGAATCCAAGAATTTTTGAGAAATGGAGAAATTACAGCACATTTTCAAAAAATTTAATTTTTTAACATATTTTAAAAACTGTAAAGTTTGAAACTGCTTTGCTAGCTACAAATACTATGTTTTTAAATGTCTTCGATTTACTTACCCTTTTACGTCCTTAGGGGTTCTTTTATCCATAGTAGGTACTGCAATGTCCGCATGTTACTTTTATAAACTCTGCTATGTTTACGACCAAAGTTTTTTCTTCCCAGTAAGGAAAGCGAGCTTAGAAGAGGCAAGAAAATTCTTAAAGAGGTTACGTGGAAACCAAGAAAAAAATTTTTGGTGTTTGCTTATTACTGTTTGGATTTCGGTGCCTGAGTCTCACGTGACCAAAAATCTGCTTTCTTTTTACTTTTAACCGTTCTTATCTTTGATTTTAAGGTCTTAATTAGTTTGGGCGACACTGTAGATTTTTTTACCGTTTACATGTAAATAATTGCTATTAATTTTGATATCATTATCGTTTTTCTTAGCATAGCGTGTTGTACCTTCGTTTATAAATTATTTGTGTTACAATATTGTAAAAACTAAGCTAAAGACCTCGGTCAATGGCCTCTTGTAAAAAAATACCAAAAGAATGTACAATTGTGACGCATTATCGTTTAGAATATTGCTGTATTGTACAAATGAACGGATTGTTCCAACTTCTAGACTTTTAATAGGGGAAAACCCCAAATATTACAAAGAAATGTTTTTTACAAAAGTTTTACGTCATAAAACGTCGTAAGTCCAGAGATATTCAAAGACCGCTAAACGAGGTCATATTTGTAGCTTTTTTTATATTAAAAAAAAGAAAATAGCTATTTTCTATATTTTTTCCCGTAGTATCCTTAAAAACTCACAAGAAAATTATTTCAAATGAAAAGGTGGAACGCCTTATTTATTTACTCCTTTTTAAAGGCGTCTTATTTTTTTTTAGATAGGTTGTAATAAAAAGAATTCCGTAATCGTTTTTAGTAACAATAAAATTTATTTAATTCATATGAGATGTTTACGACTTAAATTTAATTAGAAAATAAGAAAAGAAGTCCATAATCTGTAATAGCGTTAAATAATGTTTTTAACATTATTGATGAGATTTAAACATATCAAAAATTCTAAAAAAATATAATTAAACATTTATACTGAACCAGCAAGGAACTATATGTTTTTTTAATAAAATACACAGTACAGGGTCTTTGATTATATTTACGTCGCTTCTGGAGCCTTTATTTTTGAAGACAGAAAAAAATGTTTTATATAAAAATTGTAGGCCTTTTTCCATTATCTTTTGAAAGTATCAGTAAAAATATATGCATTAACAAAATGGAAAAATTTAGCCAACTTCAACTTTTTAAATGGAACCCTGTATATTATGAGCTACAACGAAAGATCTATTTTTGCTGATTTCAAATATATATACATTGATGATATTTGGGTGAACCGTTTTTGAGATATTTTAGCTTAAATAATAAATAAATTGAAAAAAAAAATCATACGGATATCAAGAAAGCCACGAAAACAATAAAATTGTTATGTTGTATAAATTTATAATTTAGTTATTTTCTACATAATATATCCTCCTTGATTTTGGATCAATTTAAACAAGACGCACAATAGCGAGTTTTTGTTCTTCTGAATAGCCCATCGATAAAAAAACAATTTAAATAATTCTTAATAGTTAAAATGATAAACTTCAACTTTATACAATATGGAGACGTCATATTTATCAAACATAAATCATAGCAATTCGATTGTTTCCATGGCTTTCTTGATAGCAATATGAAATTTTTTGCAATTTATTTATAATTTAAGCTTAAATATCTCAAAAACGGTTCACCCAAATATCATCAATGTATATATATTTGAAATCAGAAAAAAGATCTTCCGTTGCAGCGCATATATACAGGGTGTTCCATTTAAAAAAGATGAAGTTGCCTATATTTTCCATTTTCTTATCGAGATATTTTTTCACTGATACTTTGAAAAGATAATATGGAAAAAATCATACAATTTTTATATAAAACATTTTTTCGATCATTAAAAATAAAGGCTCCAGAGGCGACGTAAATATAATCAAAGACCCTGTACATTATGTTATGATATAGATGTCCTAAGTCTTTATTTCATTCTTTTACACGAAACAGGTTATTTAGAAGAATTTGCGAGTTTTCATAAAATTAAGACAATTTTATTTACAACAAATCGATTTGCACGCCCTTAGTTTTTTTGCCTGATTGTTAACTTAGTTTTTTCAGAAAAATAATGCGCATCCTTCTCATAACACCAAGAAATCCTTTGAAGTGGATAGCATATTCAGGCAATCGTTTAAAAATTATCAGTTTCTGCACTTTCACCTATTCAAACTCGCCTCTGTCTGTCGGACTTCTTATGAGAAGTCTAACTCCTAAAATTGAGTCTAACACTTTCTCTTTTAATTTTTTAACTTGACCCTATTCTCTCACTTATTTAAAGTGTAAAATGGAATTAAAAATCCATTAATTTTCGAATTTTAAAATATTTAGAAAACACGAACTTATCCAAGGTATAGTTTTGCTGACTATGACACTCTTAACTCTAAATTTTGGATTGGGGCACCAAACATCTTGTTCAGTTTAATATCTTATAGATAATCATGTTGGCTGTCGTGAAAAGAATTTTTAACTCCTATATAGGACCGGACAAGATGCGCGAATAAAAAGAAGCGGTCAGTGTTGTAGGCATCACTAACCAGTAAAGAGACTTCGCCTGATTACTGATTACCCACCACCCATGAACTGTAGAGTGTCCCTCGTTTATAAGTTTATAAATACTTACACGGACTCCACTCTGAAGAATTAAACAGTATAATGTACCTATCCTTTTGCAGCTTTCAGAAAAGCAATTTAATGTCGCATTCTTATACACTGCTTAACAGTTTATCCAGAGACGCCCAAAAGTGTCCAAATATGAATCCTGCTGCCTAAAAGCCTTCCTTTCACCCAAACCCCAAATTACCATAGTCTGAGTTTTACCCTCCTTAAGATACTTATGGTATATTAGAACTTGGACCCAAGATCTGTTAAAAAGAATTGATAGTATAATAAAATATTAATATTTTTATGAAATAAGAACGCAAGAACATTGATTTTATGTTGTTGTTGTTATTTTTACTTTAATGCTTTTGGTAATCTTTTAAAGAAATGACTCATTTAAAGATGACCTCATATGTGTCCATATTTAAATAATATATACTTAAAAACAACATAATATATACAAATTAATAATTGCATATAAAAGCAGGAACTTATTTGGCTCTTTGTCATCGGTTTTTAGGCATGGTATTCAAAACACCAGCTATGTATATTGGATTTAAAAAAATGTTGATTTGGCACGAATGGTATATGCTGTAAGATACCCAAATTTTTCAGTAGAAGCTTAAAGATAAATAATAACATAGTTGGCACCAAAAAACCATATCAAAGTTGTCTTACGGTAACAAGAAAATGTAACAGTAAAATAGTCAGAGAGGTAGAACTTACTGTTACCTCCAATAAACCTATTAGTTGTTAAAAGTTTATGCTACGACTAACTTAACCCAAGCCACAAGATAGAAAAGGGTTATTAAAAGTCCCTCTGTGAATGCTAAAACATGTAAATGTTTATAGTTAAAAGATATATTCTATAATCTGTTAATATTTAAAGTTAAATGGGCGCCAGTGCAAATAATATAATAGATTAGATTATAGATTAAATTCAAGGCCTTGTACTACTTTGGAATCCAACAAAAATCCGGAAAAACTCCAAAAATTGACCTTTTTTCAAAAAATCGTATATCCGTTCGGTAGAAAGGTTAAGGAGTATTTTTCCGGAAATGAAAGGTAATACCTTGTAGTTTAACTACGCGGAAAATGGTTTCTTTCGGATTTATAGTTTATGATTTAGGCTCGTCAAAAATTTAAGAGTTTTTTTGCAAGGCTCACCGTTTTAAGGCGGATCAATATATTTTAATTCTGAAAACGGCATTTGAAAGTAGAGATCTATATTTTGAATTTTTCGTTTAGGAAATGGGAAATCGGTGAAAAAGTCTTCAAAAGTCGAGTGAAACGCAAAAAACGGCGAGCGAAGCAGAGTAGAGTAGAGGTAGTGGGGGAGCGGGTCAGTGAAGAAGTATATTAGTCCTGATAAATCTGTAATTTACCGTTAAATGATTTTGGAAGGCCATACATTGTATTCTCTTTAGAAACAGATCAACTACAGAGTGTTGGAAAGAAATACGTAAAGGGCTTTTTCCCATTTTTCACTCTTTTTATCCCCCAAGCAAAAAAATATCAAAAAAACGTTTCTTCTATAGTTTGTTGGGCCACTGAATTTGAATATGACATTAGAAATTACATTTGAGGGCTTAGAAGGGCTAAATTCACTCATTTTTACCCCCTGCACCCCTAAAATATACATATCGATATTCCCATTTTTATTTATTTATATTATTCTGAATTTATTTTTTCAAAGCCTTTATGTTACAAATTGGCAAAATAAGCTAATTTAAAATATCGATACCTGTTTTTATATTGCGAAATTTTTTAAAAACAATTTTTTCTAGGTCAAAAAAATGGAACGACATAATAGAAAAAGGTCCAGAGTATGGGACAACGGAGGCAGCATGGAAAGGCGTCCTCGGGGAGGCAGATAGAAGGTGCGATCTTCATTCGAAAGTCCGGGACTGTCTTGTTAACGACTGTATGAATAAAATTAAACAATGGCAGAAGGACACATATCATAAGGTAAAGTTCGCAGTAACGGAGTATTGGATATAATCATATAGATATAAAGTAGATTGCAACAAATAAGAAAAACTTTTATTAAGCCGGCATCCTTAATGCGACAAGTGGCTTATTTAAAAACGCAAAATGACAAACTGCTCGCGCCAGATTCTAAGGGCGTCCATTAATTACGTGAGGCGATTTTAGCAATTTTTCGACCCCCCTCCCCCTAATCTCACGTGAGATTATTCAAAATCCGTATTTTTAGTGTAAATACGTTAATCAGTGCAAGACTAGTATTTAAAAGTACTAAGAACGTAATCTAGAATCATAGTGAGAAAATATTGTGTAAGATTAGCTTATCGTATTAGGTATATTTTAGTGGAGAAACATGTTTTACTTATTTTAAATAAGTTGTCTGGCAATTTTTTACTGTGTCTTACGGGAAAAAATTTACGTGATATTTTCCGAGACCCTCCCTCTCCCCTACGTGAGAATAGGTGACATTCGGCTCGAACCCTCTTTCCCCCCTCCCTAAATGACACCTGATTATTGGACGCCTCCTTATACAGGGTGTTACAGAATGAGATGCTAATCCTTAAGGGTGTTAATCCTTAGGTGATTTTAAGAAGAAAAGTTCAAATAAAAGCTATGTCCTAGACCTTTTAACTACAGGATGTTAAAATCTTAAAAAAAAAAATGTTTCTTAATGCTAACTTTAATAACTTTCTATACAGGGTGCCACAGATTCGAGTGCATGCATGGGGATCTCGGAGACCGTAAGAGATACGAAGTCGGTTAAATTATGGCAAAGTTGCGCATTTAGGTGCCTAACAACATGCCTAATAGAAAGTTGTAAAATTACGAGTACTTCCGGAGATATCCGGAAAAAACCGAAATTTGCTGATTTCGTTTTTATTTTTTTCTGACGTTATTTAAAGAGATATGAAAAAACAAAAGACACTTTCTCATGGCTACTTCTTAAGCTCTACAAAACAGCGTTGAGAGATTTTCCGTACGACGTTTCGTTTTCGTTAGACCATCATCAACTTTATTTTGTTAAATACGGACCTAGGTTTTTTATTTTATTTTTTTGAACTTCTTATTATCCCAATTACAAAAATGTATAACACTTAATATTTATTAACAAATATGGAACGCCCCTATAAGAAGTTTTGTGCGTTCCTTGTCTTACTCATTGTCTCTTATGGAAAATATCTTTATTTAACGGAAAAATATTACACATTATACATCATTGTAATTGGGATTATAATTGCTTCAAAAAAATGCAATAAACAATTGAGTGCCATTTAAAAAAATAAAGTTGATGATGGTTTAAGGAAAACGAAACGTCGTCGAAAATCTCTCAATGCTTTTTTAGACTTAAAAGTGGCCATGAGAAAGTGTCTTTTTTTTTTCATATCTCTTTAAATAACGTCATAAAAAAATAAAAACGAAATCAGCAAATTTCGGTTTTTCCGGATATCTTCGGAAGTCTCGGATTTTACAATTTCTAATCGGCATGTTGTAAAGACACTAATGCGCAATCTATTTAACCGACTTCTATCTTTACGGTTTTCGATCCCCATGCATGCACTCGTCTGTGCACCCTCATATATACAGGGGTCAGGTATAAATTGGGATAATAAGAGGTTCAAAAAAATTAAATAAAAAACCCAGGTCCGTATTTAAAAAAATAAAGTTGATGGTGGTCTAACGAAAACGAAACGTCGTACGGAAAATCTCTCAACGCTGTTTTGTAGAGCTTAAGAAGTGGCCATGAGAAAGTGTCTTTTGTTTTTTCATATCTCTTTAAATAACGCCATAAAAAAATAAAAACGAAATCAGCAAATTTCGGTTTTTTTCGGATATCTCCGGAAGTACTCGGAATTTTACAACTTTCTAATCGGCATGTTGTAATTCACCTAAATGCGCAACTTTGCCATAATTTAACCGACTTCGTATCTCTTGCGGTTTCGAGATCCCCATGCATGCACTCGAATCTGTGGCACCCTGTATATGTTTATGAAATTTAGCACACACCCTCTCAGTATCAACAGCTATATTTTGATGTAGGAGATTTTTTAAAAGTTTAACCAGTGGCGTCCATACAGGAACGTAGACTAAATATTTTTGAAAAATATTATGTGCGCCACTGCTATTCCGTAAAATAAAAACTATTTTTATAATCCCCATTCATTTTAGGGCAAATTTGATCTCTTGCCTTTTTTTGTCCGACATGCGAAAATCGCGAAAAAAAAATAAAAACATTTTTATGCATGGTCAATTTATTGGTAAAAAATTAAATTTATCTCTTTTATAAACATATGTACATACATTATTTTACCATTGAATTAAAAGAACAATATATTTATATTAAGGTACCGCTAGACTTCTAGAATTAGAGTTCTTATAATGATATGGTAAAATAATGTACAAATGTTTATGAAATAGAAAAATTTATTTTTTTCGCGAAAATCGCATGTCGTCGAAAAAGAGTCAAAAATTAAATTTGGCCTAAAATGAATGGGGGATTATAAAAATAGTTTTTATTTTACGAAAAAGCAGTGGCGTACATAATATTTTTCAAAAAATTTAGTCTACGTTCCTGTACGGACTCCACTGGTTAAACTTTAAAAAAATCTCTTACATTAAAAAATGGCTGTTGATACTCAGACGGTGTGTGCTAAATTTCATAAACATTTCTAGGAAGTTATTAAAGCTATGATGAAGAAACGATTTTTTTCTTAAGATTTTAACACCCTGTAGCTCAAAAGTTAAGGGCTTTAGGACATAGCTTTATTTGAACTTTTCTTCTCAAAATCACCTAAGGATTAACACCCTTAATGATCAGCATCTTATTCTGTAACACCCTGTATATTTATAAAAGCGTAATAATTATATTGGTAAAGGCAATTTATATACAGGGTAATTCATGAGAAAATATCAATAACTCAGGTACGTAGTCAGGGTCCAAAAATAAACATAATACAGGGTGTAAAGTTTTTATTTAACTTTCCTATTTTTTTAATAAAATTATAAAACCTAGCTTATGTTTTGCGGAACATAATTTAATAACAATAATTTTATTACAAATTTAAATACATATTGTTTAATTATACATTTTGATTTATTTTTTTAAATCCAAATATCTCAAAAACGGTTGCTCATATCAACTCTTAACAAGTATACCTTTTTGACGTAAAAATAGCAACAATTATTTAATTTACTTAAAAATGTAATACAGGGCCGCACCAGAAGTTGTGATTGTTCAAAATAGTAAAAAGACGTGTAGGTGGCACCCTCTACAAGTAAGAGCCGTACTAAGATTAGGTTCGAATCCGTCATACCAAAAAAAACCCGGATAACAATTTTTACTCCAATATTTACATTATTATAGTTTTTATTTAATAAATAGAAAAATAAAATAAAAACTTTAACACCCTGTATTTCGGAAACGAAGGCCTTGCTGACCCAAATTTGTATGGACTTTTATGTTTTTTTTTTGGACCTTGACTACGTACCTGAAGTATTGACATTTCCTCATGAATCACCCTGTATATAATAGTATAGTCATAATTTTATTTTACTACTACAAATAATTTGGTTGATAATAACGAATAAGATATGCAAAATTAGTTAAATTTAAAAAGACTTTCTTTTTTTGTGATGCATGCAATGTCTATTGAATAAGCTTTTTCGGTGGAACGGCATCTTTATTTTCTAAACATATATCATTTTGTTGTAAATTTTATCACATATATGACATTATACTAACCTTTTTAAAAATGACTCCTATTTTTAAGGTCGTTTTGGGGAAGCATGAGCTCGTTTTTACGCTATATAAAAGCCAATAACGTAACACACTAAACTTCTAATAAAAGTTTTTAAAATTTCAATAGTACTTCCCCTTTTAGCACAGAGGGCGATTGATGCATCGTTAATGTTGAAACGTTATAAGCTTTTACTAGCATTTATTTGCCCTCAACACAAACCAATATTTTGTAGCAATAGCAAATAGCTGTAAAACAATTTTCTAAGAAAAACCCAAATTATAGCTTTAGTACTATAGAATTTATTAGGTTAAGTATTTGATAAGTTAATTTCTGGTTATTATATCGAAGTGGGGCTTTACTGTTATTTGGCCATAAAAATTGAAAAACGAAGATATTTACATTTTTTTAATGTTCTACTCGTCATCGGATTTATGAAAAAAATTGTTTGAAACTTCAAAAACATGAAGATTTTTTTAAAAAATCAATTTTTTGACTAAAGATTTGAAGGTCATGCATTAATGTTTCATAATATTTCTATTTTTTCCTTGTTGCGCATCAAAAATAGAATAATTTTTAAAAAAGATGTTCCTTTCGTCATAGTATTTCAAATTTTTGATTTTTTTAAATATTGTCAAAATCGTTAAAATTGAGTTAATAAAAAAATTAATTGTTTGTCTATTGATGCGTAACAAGAAAAAAATATATAAATATTGCGAAATTTCATCGGATGACCCTCAAATTTGCGGTCAGAAGTCAAAATTTTGAATTTTTGAATTTTCAATCGCAAAAAATAATCATATATCGGTTGTTTATCGATCATTAAACAATTTTTATCATAAATCCGATGAAGAGTAGAATGAAATGAAAAAAAACTCTCCAATTTGTCAATTTTTCGATTTTTCATGGGTTAAAAAACAGTGGAGGCATACTTCTACATAATTATCTTATTTTTAGCCCCAATGCATTTTTTTTAATTTAAAAAAAAGTCAGGCAACAGCAAACTGATTTATTAGTCTCCTGGATAACATGGTAGACAGAGTCTCTTCAATTCTTTAATTCCCAGCCGGGGAGACATATTTAAGTCATAGTTAATTTAAAATATAAGGTGGTGACATTACTGCGTAGTCTTAAAAGTGCCGTGAAATGCAACATTTGGATGTCTCAGTGCTTGGACAATGTTGACGGAACTAAGGGGTTAAACATCAAAAAAACTCGGCACTCATGGTACTTTGATATTTAGGTATTAATCCTTCTTGGGCTGTCATAAAGATTAAAAAAATCCCCAAATAAAGAGCAGTTTTCTAAATGATCGATTTACCGCTTTGTACAATACCTCTTTAAAGGTGGTGCCTATTTTAACAGTATAAATAATTTAATAAAAATAAGCAATAACTCAAAAATTTTAAAACTGTAATTGTCTTTCCATTAAAATTACCCCGCCACTAGCTTAGCTTTGTTCACTAACACACCATACCAGGCTTTTGGAGTGAAGGATTTTTGTTTTAAATAAAAAATCTAGACCTTTAATACTTTAAAACAATTTAAAAAATATTTGCTATTGCTAAAAAAAATTGTTTTGTGTTTAGGGCTAATAAATGTGGTGATGAAAAACTAATAACGTTCTAAAGGAGAGCTCCTAGTAAAAATTTAAAAACTTTGATTTGGAGGTTAGGATAGGTGTGTCACGTTATTGGTTTTTATACAGCGTAACAACGACACGCTTTCCAGAAACGACCTTTACTGTGACAATTGTCAAACGAAATACTCTGTTATAAATTGCGTTAAAAAATATAATTGCAACACATTTATAAATATATTAATCAGTCCGGATCTGACGCGAGCAATTTGTCATTCTATGCTTTTAAATTATAAAAATTAATCTTAAGTAAATTTATCAACAATGAATTTTTCTGATAAGTTTTCCATATGTATTTAACTATATGTTGCTTATGGTATATTATTTTACTGTTTTATATCTTTTATAGTTTAATCGCTATCAAAGGCGAACATTTGGTTAATCCACCCTATAAAATAAATCTGTTGGTAATTAATGTGTGACATGTCAATTTAGTAAACGATCTTAAATTATTAGTTGGAACGCCTGTTCTTGACAATTACTTGGGACGATTTATATCAATTCTGGATGGACAATAACAAACTTCTTCTCTGTTGAGTTGTATCAAAAACAATTATTATTTTGTTATAATATATATTTATAAAGTTCCTATTTGGGTTTACTCAGCAGGAATTTTTTATACAATGTGACCGCTTCGGTCCTGATCCCGGGGTATAGCGACTGGTGTGCTCAGCTGTAGTCTATGAACTGAAAAATCGCCTTAAACAGAAAGAAGTAGGATTTATATAGAAGTGGGGCTCCACTGTTTTTTGGCCATAAAAAATTGAAAAATGAAGATTTTGTACATTTTTTTAAATGTTCTACTTGTCATGGGATTTATAAAAAAATGTTTGAAACTTCAAAAACAATGATTTCATGAAAAAAAAATTATTTGAAAAGTCGAAAAATCTGTTTTCTGACTATTAATTAAAGATTTGAAGGTCATGCGTTAATTTTTCATAATGTTTTATTTTTTTTTTTTTGTTGGGCATCAAAAATAGAATAATTTAAAAAAATATATGAAAAATATCAATTTCTGATTTTTTTTTTCAAAAAAAATGTTTTTAATCGAAAAAAAAAACATTTAAAAAAAAATCTGGTTAGTTCTGGTTAGCTTTTTTAAATTTCTACTCGTCTTCGGATTTAAAATTTTTGTTTTTTTTTTTAATATTGTAAAATCGTGAAAATTGAGTTTTCAATTTTCTTTTAATTATTCGTTTTTTGATGCGCCACATGGCAATATCTAAAGACCCCCAAATTTGCAGTCAAAAGTGAAAATTTTGAATTTTCAATTGCAAAAATTATTATGAATTGGTTGTTTTTTGATCACAAAACAATTGTTATCATAAATCCAACGAAGAGTAGAATATATATAAAAAAACTCCGATATGACAATTTTTTGATTTTCTAAAACCAAAAAACAGTGGAGCCCCACATCTATATAATAACCAATAAGAAGAACCCCTCAAAAAACCCAAAAAATTTAACCACTTTTTTACGTTTTGGTGGCAAGTTGGCAATGTCATTTTTTTTGGAATTTAAGGAAGCCTTTTTCCTGTGAAACATTCGCTTTGCTGTAACTAACGCATCACACTAATAAATTAGCAACTATTCTTAGTTTAACTACCTAATTATAAACATGACGTTTCATTGGCGATTCCGTTTTGCTGCCGCCCAAACTCGAAATACACATGAAGTATATGACAACTGCGGCGCAAAGTTTATAAATGGCTATATTAAACGCCATAAGTTTAACTTGATTACGGGTATTGCAACAGCAGCGGGAAGGAATCGTCAAGTGTATAATTTGTCCTTAGGATCGAGCACAGGATTGTTTTTTACGGTATTGTGAGTTTTTTAGCATAAGACACAAAACGTGTCAGAATATTGACTTTTTGTAATTTAAGATTTCAGGTATTGTTAGTTTTTTCTATTTTACAATTTAAAATGCAAATTTTGCCTATGAATTAAATTAAAAAGCGACGCTCTGAATTAAAATCCTTTTCTTAAGTATTATTTAGATCATTTAGTCAAAATAAGTGATATTAACAAAAAAAAAACGAAACTATTGCCTACCATCACATGTTTTATTCTATCGCGCGCGAACCTATTTAAATGTACTTCTACGTAACGTTGGTATCAAACACACTTTTACTTTTCTGAAAGGTATTGACATAGTATTACGGTGTATGCATAACAATTAAATATGCCTACGTGAAAAGGCACTTTAAATACATTTTTTAGTCCATTAATATTTAAAGTGTGTTTATATACGATTACGTAAAAAATTGCTAAAATGTTTTGGAATTTTACAAATGATACTGTTATCAGAATTAATTTTAAGATGTCAGCTATTTTGGGTATGGTTATAGAAGTTCCCGCTGTTAAATTAAAGATGTATAATGTGCCTAATGCAATTTTGTGTTAAAAAGGAAAACTTTATATGGTGTTTTCATGTTTTGTTCACTCGCGTTTAGTACACTTCAGAAATTTACCTGAAATATTATTGTTTTGTATACTAAATTATTTAACCAAATTTTATGCTTCTCGTTTTGTACACTGACCATTGTGACGACCCAAATAACCAATCAAATAAATACCCTATTAAAAATATTAAAATTTTGTTAATAACTTCTACGTAGGAATAATTTAAACAAATTTAAAAGCCCTTAGTTCTGGTCGGTCATGGTTGGTTCTGGTTAGTGAAAGCGGCTTTTTATTTTCCCCAATTATATTTCAGACGTGATAAATCACTAAAAGTGTGAACAGTAAACTTTTCCATTTAGACCGTAATTCTGCCATTGCTTAATCAAACGTAGAGATAATTTAGACAAATTTAAAAGCCGTTAGTTCTGGTCGGTCATGGTTAGTTCTGGTTAGTTAAAGCGGCTTTTTATTTTCCCTAATTATATATCAGACGTGATAATTCACTTAGAGTAGAAACAGTAAAATATTCCGTTTAGATAGATAGTGAAAACATATATTATTATTAAATTATTTTAATATCACCATTATCCTAATAAATATTTCATATTTCTGCACCTTATATGTGAGCAATAAATATTTTGATATTTAGTTATAAAATTAGTTTTAATTTATTTCACCATATTTTATGAACTATCAGAGACAGGAACCTACCTCAGTTTTTGGTGTACGAAACGAGATGTCGAAAACTGAATAATTAATTTTGTGTACGAAATAAGAATATTTTTGTTAAATTTTTGAGGTGTACGAAACAAGAATAAATTCTTTATACAGTAAAGCGCACCGTACTGCGAACATGGAGGCCCCCGGACGATTTTGGATGAACCCAATTAAAAAAACCCCAAAATAATCTTGTGGCCATTTCAATTTCCGTCTCGTTTCCTTAGTTGGCTTATTTTTGGTTGGGACTGGTGGGGAATGCGGTGATAAATTCGGAAGAATTATCTGCCCAGTTTAGTTGTTACTACGTTTTTATTTTCAGTTAGAGGATGAGTGTTTGTAGGCAAGAACAAGAGCCTAGTAGCGTCAACCGACTTCGATCTGATTTTTTTTTAAACCATAAATTTAAAAAATTGTTGTTACGAGACCGCAATGTTTGCTGCGGTCTTAAAAACCCCAAAAAGTTTTTCCCAATAAAATAAAATAATTTTTTTTAATAAATAATGAAACGTAGAAGATATTCTTAAGAAAACAATTTAATGTGCATTCATAAAAAATACAAAAAACTCTTTCAAGTTATCAAAGATGCTCAAATAAACCACCTTCTTGAGCCACAAAATTACCAAGATTGTCATAAAAACGCCTTCTGATATTTGCTAGAATGTTAAAGGGTAATAATCCCAAAAGAATTCTCAATTTGTAATTGTAATTTTTGTAGATTAATAGCCCTATTCTCCTGAAACCATAAATTTCTGATTTTACGTGACCCCAGAGAAAAAAATCGTTGGGTGAGACCATGAAGTGGAAATGTCGATTTATCAGTAAAAACAATGTTTCTTATAAATCATTGTTATTTTTCATTTCCATTACAGTTTTAAAAATTGTATTTGTCTAAAATGATCATCAGGGTTAATTTCGTGGGTTTTTTTTACTTTGTAGGAGCGGTATAAATTTTTTCACACTCTTCCCACTGATCTTTTGCACAAATCAACCTGTTCTGCAATTGTATTAATGGAAACTGTAGGATTTTTAATAACACTTGTCACTACCATAATTTCTTTCATTTTCCTTTCCCGGTTTTTTTTTCTGGGGCACTATCATGTTTATGTTTTCTTGGAGTTAAACAACCAAATGTCAGAAAGTTTTTTAAAGACTCGGTAAATAGTGGAAATCGTGGGAGTCGGCTTAGTTATAAATAAATTAATAAATAATTCCTAATTCCCCCAACAGGATTTCCACGGTGATACCATTCAAATATTTTAATTTTCTCTTTCAGTTCTAAACATCCTTTCTAATAATAATTATTTTATTAAAAAAACTTTTGGTCGTAAAAATTCGACACTGTACAACTATTGCTGTCGACGTTCGATACTAAAGAATTATTTCGAAATAAACGTATTGAATTGTTTGCTGGAAGATTATTGATCGTAAACAATGCGTGCGGCGTTTTTAGGTACCCAAAATCGTCCAAGATTGTCCTATATTCGCAGACTCTGCGCTTTACTGTATATGCAACTCTTAACAGAAGCTGTTAAATCTGCAATTTTTAAATATAATTAAAAATAGTGGTGTTTTTTTCGAGCCTATTTTTTTAAGTTGAAACACCATCCACATTTTTATTCCGTTTTAAAAGGGTATGTAGACACCCAATTTTCTGGTCGTACTGGATTGGGTTTTGAGTGGCCACCTCCATCCTCGGATCTCACTCAAGTTAACTTCTTGTTCCTTTATGTAAAGGAGCAGATATTTCTAACAAACCAAAGATCTTACAACCACTACGACAAAAAATTGTTTTATTTTCGATATTATAACACAAATTTTATTGAAAGTAAGAGCGAAATTTAAAAATGGACTCTATTATTGCCATAGTGTTCGGAGTAGTAATTGTTAACATGTAATAAACTATTTTAGAAGTTTTGTTTAAACCTGAAATTTATTATTTGGTTTAAAAAGCGTAAAGTAGTGTAAATAAAACTGCTAAAAACATGATCTTCCTGGCATCCAGTATAAACAGTGTTCCTGATGGACAAAGAGTAACTGTTTTTTTTTTCGTCTCTTTTGAGCGTGTTATAGCGACCAGGAAAAAAGAGGTAGTGCTTTTCGAAAATTACCCTTATTTTTGGGTTGAAAATACCCGAAAACAAACATGAGCACAATGATTATCGTTTTCTTTCCATCATATATGTTTAAATTTAAATTATTTGAGATAGGAACAAAACAAGTTATTTTGTTCTCCATTAATGTATTTTTATACGTAAAATAATTTGAGGACCTTGGGTGATGTTAGAAAATTGCAATCACAAAGTTTTAGTGACTTTAATGAAAGATAGGTATAAGACAAGTTGGCAGACACTTTCCGAAAAAAGTATTTTTTACGAATCTTACGATACTAATTTATTTGCGATAAAATAAGAACGTAAAATAAACCTTACTAAGCAAAATATTGGATAGTAATTAAAAATTACGGCTATGTGTGGCACAGTTAACAAAAGTTAATAAAGTATTATCCACTATTTTGCTAAGTTATATTTATTTTATGTTCTTATTTTTAATCTAACTGCAAATAGATTAGTATCGTTAGATTCGCCAAAAAAATTCTTTGTTTTTTCGGAAATTGCTTGTCAAAAAAGGGTTGCCATTTGAAGAATAATATTTAAACACTAAAATATAATTTTGCCAATTTGTCTTATTCCTATCTTTTAAACTAGTCACTAAAACTGACATCACCTGAGGTCCTTAGAAAAATTTACATCCGATCGTGGCCACCTAGATGCAATTTTAAAAGTTGCTTTATAAAAATAAAGTAGGCGTAAGAAACTTTTAAAATTTCTGATCCATAATCGACTAAGAAATTCAAAAATGTTAAAATATACAGTGTTTTATTTAAAAAATCACTCGGTAAAACCGGAAGTAACCGGAAAGAGACATTTGCCTATACCAAATCTCATTTTGAGATAGACCTAATACTCTAAAAGTTATGACTTGTCTAACAGATTTGTTGACACCCAGTATATACGGTTTTTTCTATTTTAATATTTTTCAATATGTTTCTAAATTTTGCCCATTAATGGTTACCACGATCAATAAAATTACTTTTTTCTTTTTAGTCAATGATGCAAATAAAAGAGAAAAAAGACATGGACGATGCATTTAAAAAAGCCCAAAAACCCTGGGCCAAACTGCTTCAAAAAGTTGAAAAAGCCAAGGCTGACTATCACACTGCCTGCAAAACAGAAAAGTCAGCTGCCAATCAGGAAAGGAATGCCGCTGGAGACAGTTCATTCTCTGCTGACCAGGTATGTTTTCTTACCTTATTATGAAACTATATTGTTTATTAACATTTAATTTATTTATGAATTACAAGTTAGTACATAAAGTGTAAACAAATAATATTCATATTGATGTTATGTTTTGTCCTGGTTTTCGAGCTCTGTTGTTTTGTAATTACATTTCAAGGTTTATCCAATCGTCTTCTTCAAGAATGGTCACAAGTCCTGATGACGCATTTCCTTTACGCGTGTATTGCCAACTTAATTTTTAGATAATAAAAGGTCGTTTAATGTTGTTAATAATTTTATTTTATTTAAAGGCAAGTAGCTTGATTTATACTAGGGACTAAAGCTTAAAAATAAAACAATCGTCCAGCTTCTATTTGTTTCTTTTTTATAAATATTATACATAAAATCCAGGTAATGTCTGTCGTCTTTTTAGAGACGTTCACTCGTTTTCCATCGGTACAATAAATAAGAGGCGATTTTAAAACAGCTTAAATGTCCACAGCTAATAAAAACCTTCTAGTAATATTGATCAGCTAACAGCTATACAAACGATCAGCACTTCTGTTGCTGTGTACCTCCGGATAGGCTATAGCGTCTGGGCAGACGTCCTGTAAAAGACAAGGAATATACATTTCTTTAAAATTGCACGTTATTTAATCATAATTTCCACAGAATTAGACATAGGTTAGTTCTAAAATAAAAGGACTTTATATCATATATACTGCCAGCAATTGTCGAAATTAATATATATCACTAGTTTCTATTGTTATACTACTAATGAAAGTTTAAGATAAATAATGGTGTATTTGAGAATAGCAGGTAAGGATTTTTACATCCTAGTTTGCCACTAAAAAAAATCCCTCAAAATGATTTCTGTTTTTTATTTAACCGAATTTCTGCAGGAATACCACGGTATAAGCATTGTAAATTTTTTTCCCTTGGTTATTAGATGGCAGCAAAAATCAGTAATCCTTAATGTTTTAATGACACTTTTTCTTAGTGAAAGTGACTGTCCTGACAAGTCAGAGTTTAAATTGTGCCATCCCTCTACACACAGGTAGAAATAGTTTTATAGTTTCAGAGTTATAGAGATTAGGTCTAGATGAGCAAGTAAATATGAAGTATTTATAGCCCAATCAAATTGTCATTCAAAATAGGGCCCAAGTAAGCATGAAATAGGCTATTTAGTTTTATTGTTTTAATTGGTCTATTAGGGTGCTAATAACAGTAATCTGTATTTTCCCACCAAAATTTTTGATGGGAGAACTTTTGGCAGCCCAAAAACCACGAATTTTTTGGACTTTTTTCAGTTTTTTCGATATATCTCGGCAACTTATAATCCTATTATTTTTTTTATTTTGTACTTTTTAAGGAGCATTAAATTTCCTACAATTTTCACTAATTAAAGTCCCGTCTAACTCTAACAGCAAGCGAGCAACAGTCCGTCAAAAATTGTCTATTTTTGCCAACATTGCAAAAAATCGCCAAAGGCTCTATTACTTTTCTTCATATTTCTTTATAACTCGTTCAAAGTTTTATAAGAATCATAAA
This sequence comes from Listronotus oregonensis, assembly GCA_019359885.1. Classification (NCBI taxonomy): domain Eukaryota; kingdom Metazoa; phylum Arthropoda; class Insecta; order Coleoptera; family Curculionidae; genus Listronotus; species Listronotus oregonensis. Next base: position 123,027 of record JAHBCN010004367.1, read on the forward strand.
ATTAATTATGGTTGAAAATGGATGACTTAAAAAAGCCCTAGCTTTGGTCTAGCGGAGGAGTGAAGGAGGGAGGAGTGACGCGCAGTGTTACGTCGATTTTTTATTTTGGTTGGGGTTTTTGGTATGAAAATTTCATATATACAGTGTGGCCGAAATACAACGGAGCTTAATTAATTTTTTTAAATTGAAAATTAAAACATATTAATATAAGTAAATAAATTTTAATATAAAGCTACTTAACATAAAAACCAATTCTTAAAATTAGCAATAGCTTGCAAAACAAAATAAAGAATCAAAAATGAATCATTAATAAAATTTTAGGCTAATTATTTTAAATCAGAACTACTTCATTCTTCAATTAAATTTAAGTTAGGAAAATCCAAAGAAATAGGGTAATCCACAGGATTTTTAATAAACACATACTTTTCCAACTGAAAATTGAATTTGGTAGAGCTTTTCTTGGATTTAAATTTTCTGAGGCTAGCTAAATAGGGATCGGACGTTAACAAAAGCAATCTAATTATATCAGTATTCGCAGATATTCTCGAGCACTTAAGAGCATTATTTAATCGAATTTTTCGACATTCTTTATGTTTTGCTTTCAAAGCATCCTCCAAAAGCTGACCAACTTGTAAGTCAAAAAATTCGATTATATCACCCCCGTGAACTAATAACTTATGAACTGTACTGGATATAGTACCAATTATACAATGATAAATATAATGTTCTTGTCTGATCTAATAAAAATTTAAATTCATTTGTATTAATTTTATAGCCAGATGCTATGTTTTTAAAATTAAACAAAAATTTGCAGTTAATTCACAATTTACTCCTGTGATTTCTGCACTTATTTGTAGCTCATGGAAAAAACGCCTAGCAGTATTTCCATCATTTGTGGAGCCATACCCAGGCTAAGGTTTATCAATTTTTAGACCCATTCTAGATTAAAATTCACTTTGGATTTTTTTGTTGTTTTTAAATATGTTTTTTTTTTTTTTTGCTTTTGACTTGCCAACTATTTATTTGTAATCGATATGATATGTGCAGCAGGAATTTAAAAAAACGTATTCAACAATTTAAACTTGACAAACCATATCGATAGTTTTCAATTTTAGGCAATTAACTTAAAACTGAATCTATTTCCTTGGGTGTGGCTTCACAAATAATACACTTTGCAGCGGAATTAGTTCCTGACAATATATTTGAAACACTTCCATCAAACATCAAACAGAATTACCTACACAGATAAGCTCATAAAGTTTTAATTCGTTTATTGATGCGTTAAAAATATGTTCCTCATTTCGAACTAAGTCTTCATTTTCTTTCATAAATACAAAGTTTATTGGTCTACTGTAAAATGTGGATGAAGGCCTAGGATTACACCAAATAATGTCATTACTATTAATTTTTTTCAAGCCACTCTGCATGCCTACTTTCGAAATTACTGCGCGTTCGATTACATTCTTTCCACCACCTCTCAACTTTCATACAAAAAAAAGACACCATTTCTTGCAATTTTTGGTCAAATTGATTAAGAACTTTATTTTAGATATTATATGACTGCCTTTGTCATTTTTATTGCTGGCCAATTCATGAAATATGAAGGAGTTAATAGGAGGATTTGGCGATTTTTTGCAATGTTGGCAAAAATAATCAATTTTTGACGGGCTGTAGCTCGCTTGCTGTTAGAGTTAGACTTTAGTTAGTAAAAATTGTAGGAAATTTAATGCTCCTTAAAAAAGTACATAATAAAAAAATCAATAGGACTATTAGTATCCGAGATACATCGTCTATTAGGGTGCTAACCTAATAGACCAATTAAAACAATAAAACTAAATAGCCTATTTCATGCTTGCTACAATGTAGTATTTGATAAAATTTAAGTATCATTGACACTTTTTATGATATTACTTACATCCTTATCGTCCTGACATAACTAGCCCAGTGTTGGACTATTATTTAAAAATGATTGGGTGCATTGTTTATTGTCCTCAACATTATTTTTCAAGGCATAAACATTTTTTTTGCTCCACGTCTTTGTAGGGTCCAGATGGTACAGGCCTGTTCTGAAACGGGTGTATTTAAGAATTCTCCAATTTTCGAAATGCTCCAATTTTTTTGAATAAAATTATTAAATACATCGGATATATGTCAGGCTATAAATATCAAGATATATATTACTTGATGTATATGTTATAAAAAAGGAATACTTTTTAAAGTATGTTTCTGATCTGTATATCATAATAATTTAAACCTTTTTGTTTTTGCTTTCATAGAAATCTCAAATGGTAAGTTGATTTGGTTTGATGTTTTCCTTAGTTGAGATATTTTTGTTTTTTGAGGCATGATATTTATACTGGTAATTTTGAGCAATACGATAAGAATTTTAATAGCTTCTTGACATAGCACTGTGACCATAAGATCCTAATCCCACCTAAATGTGGTATTGTATGACGTAATATTAAGTTAAAAATTTGTTCAAAATTTTTATAAAAATATTTAAAAAAGGTTTATATTAAAAAAATAATAATTAAATATGTTTTCGTATTCGCATTTTTAAAACTTATCGTAAAATTGACCGAGTAATATTATCTTGTTTACCGCGATGTTAAATACACAAACACAATTATGTTGCCCTATTTCTATAATAAATATTAATATATCATAATACAAACACTTAATATTATGAGATATTTTTAATAAAAGGAGAAGCTACAGACCGTCTTTGTATTCATTTTTTTATCTCCTGGGCATCAAAGAAAACCTCACTTCCCTATTTACAGGTGCCGTGAAAGAATTTTCGACGACAACTAAAAAGGCATATAAATTATTATCGTATGGCTAAAAAATACCAGTTCTAAACGCTAGTATCTTAATTTATATTTTGTCTTAAATGAGATTTTTTTGCGTATTGTGAAAAAAATAGGCTGATATTTTTATTATTAATTTAAACTGGACCAGTAATTACATTTTGTAAAAAATATACATAATATATGAATTTTGATTGTGGATTTTGGTGTGTTATTCAAGCATTCGATTGTTTTAGTTAATTCTTACTAATCATTGTGTGCTGGATCCAGAGCAATATTATTGGCCTAGATTAAAAAAAAATTAACAACATGGTTTGTGTAATTTTGCACTTTGTTTTCCTAGCCTTAAGGTTCATCCCGGAAGAAAAACCTAGCAAGATTTAAATGGAGCTTGCTAGTAATTTTTTATTACATTTTAAATTATTTACCCTATCTGCTTTTATAATACCATCAATTAATTTCCTTAGGCAATTTTTTTTTTGCTTCTACAGCGCGCACATTTAAGTGTGCAACATATAAGATTTTTTTTTATTAATTGCACAATCAAAATACAAATATTCCCGAAAGTTGGTACATGTTCAATAATCATATTAGGTGCACTTAGAATGGTTGCAAGTCAAGCAGCATACAGGGTAGGTCAAAAAATATAAAAATTGTACAAGGGTAAAGTACTTTATTCCAGAAAATAGAGCAAAATGTTATAGGGAAAAGTCGTTCGTATTTAAAAGTTATACTTAAATAGCAAAACTTGGCTTCCTAAGAATTTTTTGTTTAAAATTTCTCTTATTTTTTCATTTTTTTTTTAATATTCACCCTAAACACTAATAAATTATTAAACATCAAATTAATTTTGCATAAATTGTTCAAATTAAAGCATATTTGTAACATTAACATAGATTTTTAATTTTTAGCAGAATCACAAACTTAATGTTTGTTGCAACGATATTAAACACAACTTTAAAATTTTACAAAAAATCTTTTCAATGAGGCAAAACATTAGTTATGATAATATGCCTATCAGAAAACGCTTATTCAAAGTTCAAATTTTTTATTTTAAATGTTTATTAAAAAATTAATATACAAACATAAATTCTACTAAAATAATCGCGGACACCAATGAATAAAAACAAATAAGTGTTTAATCTTATTATTATTTTAATTATGAATTGAAACTAATAACACAAGATATGCATTTAGTTTGTACTAAACGCACCCAAATCTCAAAAGCAATAAAGCAATGGTTTGGTTAGTGCCTTTTCGTCTAACGTTAACTGTCTTGGAGGAGGCATTTGATATTAAATAAACTTAACAAGCAAAGAATAGTTATTCAAGAAAGAAAAATTATTGTCACCAAACTGTCATAATGTTCACTTTTAACCCTCATTTGTATTTTTTTCATGGGTATCCGCGATAATTTTAATAGGTTTTTTTATGTCTATTAATTTGTACAGTGTTTTAATAAATATTTAAAATAAAAATTCTGTACTTTTAATGAGCGTTTTTTAATAGGCATATTATCATTACTTATGTTTTACTTTAGTAAAGAGAATTTTTGCAAAGCAAAATTTTAGAGTTGTGTTTAATATCGTTGCAACAAACATGAAGTTTGTGATTCCCTAAAAAATGAAAAATCCTATTAATGTTACAAATATGCTTAAATTTGAACAAAGTTATGCAAAATTGATTTGATTTAAAATAATTTATGAGAGTGTTTAGGGTAAATATTAAAAAAATTAAGAGAAATTTTAAAGGTTTTTCAAAAAAAAAAATCTCAGGAGGCCATGTTTTGGTATTTAGGTATAACTTTTAATTCTGAACAACTTTTCTTTATAACATTTTGCTAAATTTTCTGAAATAAAGGTACTTTACTTTTATACATTTTATTTTATTTTTTGACCTACCCTGTATGCTGTTTAACTTGCAACCATTCTAAGTGCACATAATATGATTATTGAATATGCATTAACTTTCGGCAATATTTGTACTTTGATTGTGCAATAAATAAAAAAAAACGATATGTTGCACACTTAAATGACCACACTGTATACTTTATGTATCTCAGACCCCCTTTGAAATATTATTCCCATGTCTGGGGAATGACGTATCCCACAACTCTTAGCATTCTTGATTTCATTCATAGAAGAACATTTTGCCTATTAGTGAACCCACTGTTACAGGAAAGCTTCTTTCTCTTGCTCAACGATGAGCCTAACCTACTACCTGCAGAAGTTATCCTTTATTCTCCAAACCTCGAAATCTTTAAATTCCATTTGTTAATAAACCAGTTCTTACTTCACTTAAGATACCTATATTAGTACTTAGGCTTTCAGTCTTTGTGGACTGTCCAAAGTAAAAAAAGAAACTTCCTGGAGTCTGAAAAAATAAAAAAAGGCTAAAGAGAAATTAGCGAAATTTTGTAGCATGATCTAAGAATTAATTTAATAGTCAGAGTGTGATATTTTTATTTGGAGTATTCACTGGATATCCTATGTCCTAAGTAGGATTTGTAATATGTTGGCTAATGTTATTTGCCTTTTTTTTATAATTTTGTAGCAGTGAGGTATTATCAAAAAAAAATGTTGATTTTGTACTTTTTACAGTATTTTTAATCAATGCCTTTTTGTCAGGTTAAAAAAATGCAAGACAGAGTACAAAAATCCAAAGAAGAAGTACAAAAATGCAAAGAAAAATACGAACTTGCCCTGCAAGAAATCAACCAATACAATCCCAAGTACATGGAAGATATGACGGTTGTATTCGACAAGTGCCAAGAAATGGAAGCGCAACGCCTTAGGTTTATTAAGGAAACGTTGTTCGACATTCACAAATATCTTAACATATCACAAGATCCAATGTAAGTAGAACCAAAATAAGTCTTCATATTTTTGTACATGAAATCACTTAAAAAATGATTTCTAAATGTAACCCTATCTATTTTTGGTTGGATCTACTGTTTGGCAGGCATGTTCTTGCTGAAAACCCCATATAAAAATTTATTATGAAGTGTAGAGGGAAGGGGAAATATATTTAACATGAAACACTCCGTCAAAATGCGTTAAATTAGGGTGGCGCTTCAGTAGCAACAAGGTAAATTTCAAAGAAAGTGCCAAAAGCAACGGGGTTTTAAAAGTAACTAGAAAGAACGCGGTTCCTGCACAACGGCAAGGAAAATGTCACTTCGGTCGTATAGTCTGGTCAACAAGTACCCTTTTGGAAGAAATGTTTGTATATTCTCCGAAAATTACGATCAAGGTATCATTCAATTCGGAATATTGTGTAGAAAGTTTAAGGAAAAGTCCCAAAAGGGGCCGATGAAAATTACAAAAATTATAAACAATTAAAAAGAAGTAGGGGTTTGATTTTTTTTGAATATCTCGAAAACTAAAAAATATATTTAAAAATTGAAAAAAGATCTGAGCAGAGGAGGAATTTCTTTAAAAAAATCTCCTGGAACTGTATCTTTAATAATTATAATTTTTACAGATTCCTGAAAATAGCGCTAAAGGGCTCTGTAAAAACGATACAATTTCAGGAGATAGGACTTTTTTAAGAAATTTTCTTCTCTTTTTAAATCTTTTTTCAAATTTTGAATATCTTGAATAGTTTTCGAGATATTCAAAAAAAAGCCTTACTTTTTTAAATTGTTTATAACTTTTGCAATTTTCATCGGCCTTTTTTGGGACTTTTCCTTAAACTTTCTACATAATATTTTGGATCAAATGACACCTTGATCGTAATTTTTGGAAAATATTCAAAAATTTCATCCATAAAGGTACATGTTGACCAGACTAGCATTGGGTCTCACCTGACTGTCCAAGGCGGTTTTATTTATGTTTTCCTGTGTTTTAGTTTAGTTTCCAAATATGTGAGAAGTGTTTGCTGTAGTTTATAGATATTTTATAATTTTAAACGATAATAAGGAATTTTTTAGTTCCAGGTTGTAAAAATTTGGATGATTTAAAGGAGAATTTGGATGGAATAACACTTCACAGGTGCATAAGAATAATTATTTTATTTAATTACGATTTATGCTGTTTAAAATGGGAATTCGCTAAAATGATTTAATTGTTTAAAAAGTATTTTAAAAGTAAACGCTCACACTATTTACAAATTTACTTAATTTCCTAACTTGGCAAACTTCAATTTGTCAATAACTGCTATTTTTATACCATACCATTTGCCTATGCTACCTCCACTTATGGCGGATTTTTCAGTTGTTATTTACTGCTTATAGCTGGTCACTTTCAATTCGTCCCCCATATGAGATATTTCTCCTTCGCTCTACACTCCATAAAATTTATGTAACAAGAATCGCGATGTTTCCTCTCAGAAATGCGAAAAATAAAGAAAACGCATTTTTTTTTACTTTAATTACTTATAACTTTAAGTATTGATTGTAGAAAAAAATTGTAAAGTGAGAGAAAAAAGAACTTCGAAAATAAAATTTTCTACAAAATAGAATTCGTTAGAAATCGCAAAATGCATTACACTCTTTGCAAAATAGCAATAAACAAAAAACGTAAAAAAAGTTCTATCTTGCTTGATTTTTTGAGCAATTTAGATTTCTTTGGGAAACTTCATAATTAGCCAAAAACAAGCTTTATGACTATAAGAAAGCATCATCATCAAATTCCGTTAAAATGGGTATGATAGTTTTTTCACAATAATTTTATGATAGAATTTCGATTAAAAAAATTAAGTTTTGCAAATCGGTAGATTCGAGAATATGGACTTGGATATTTGATTTTTTTATGCTTTTTAGAGATCATAACCATTTTAACCCTTTTTTAATGAAAAGCAATTTATTTGGGAACCCCTAGCAATTGTGTAGAGCTAAGAAGAATTATTTTTGCTTATAAAAAAATTGACCAACTTTGCAATTTTTTAATATAAAATTTTATTGGAAATATGGTTTAAAACGACTTGAAAAAACACTTTTTTTAATATGATAAAATTGTCAATAATTCGATTAGTTGCCAAGATACAAACTGTAAAATTTGACAGGCGTGTATGGTGAATCCATAAACAATTTCAAATATCAACGTTTTACTCATGATTTATATGGAATTATCTTATTTGATTTGTATTCTACTAATAAATGAATGTCAACAAGATTTCTTTTCATTTGTTTAAATATATTTTTTTATTTAAACATATAAAAAAAATGTTCATAACTTTAAAACATTAACCGAGTGCGGCCAAATATCCGATTTTAATTTTTAAAAAAGATTTTGAAAGCCTGAGATTTCTAGTATATTAAAAAAAAAAAATTTAAAAGGTCCTTGCGCAGTCCTTTTGATCCCTAAGAATTTGCACATCGTCTGAAATAGAAAAAACAAAACCCCCGAATAATCTCAATACTTTGCGAATTTAGGATAAACTAAACTGAATAATCAAAATTAAAATTGTTAAAAATTTTAATATGAAATTGAAGACATTCTGATATCGTTTTGTTACAGTTTGTGACGTAATATCATAAATGACGTATTAATATGTTGTGACTTTTATATAATTACTTACAAAGACGCTTCTTGTCATATGTCAATTATGTCAATAAATCAATTGGTTGGCAATATTCAACTTTTTTTTAATCTTTTGGCAAAGCAGACTTGCCTAACTTATGCCAGGGAAACTAAATGACAAAAGAAAATTTATGTCGATCTCAAATTTTTTTTGCAACTGTTTATTATAAGTTTTTCATTGTCATTGTTTTTAGGCTCAATCAAATCTATGAAGAACTGTACCACACAATCAATAATGCTGACTTTGAGAAAGACCTTAAATGGTGGTCAAATAACCATGGAGTTAACATGGCTATGAATTGGCCACAATTTGATGTAAGAACAAATCTTTTCTTTACATTATTTTTTTTTTGTGTAGAATAACATTTTTGTATGTAAATAAATGTGTTTTAAATTAAAATAAATAAATTTAGAAAAACTCAAAACATGCTAATAACGTTACAGTGTTATATTGAGAAACTAAAAGTTATTTTATTTATTTACAACCAGTATGTAATGTTGTTATTAATGCTTTTTTTCTAAGTTTTAATTCTACAATGCGATATATCGAAAACGATTTTAAATATTTGAATTAAATTTTAGTGACATAATAAGTACAGGGGGGAATATTTACGTTATTTGTGACATTTTTTCCTACACCCCTCTCCTTTTGTGGGGTAAAAAGTAATGTTTTAATTTAAAATGGAATTATTGGTTTTTTATTTTAAAATACGAATACATGTAAAAAATTAGGTCTATGCAAAAAAAAAATAAAGTTCTCTACTGATTACGAAATAATAACTAATTATGGTAGTACAGTTAAAAAATATATATTTACAAGCTAATTTGAAATTATTTATCGTCCATTATGCCTAAGAAATTGTTTAAAATACTCCCTTTCGACCTCCAAACATTATAATTACAAAATGTATTTTGCATGGAATGTTTTTTTTTTTTTTTTTTTGATAAACAGTTTTAATTCTGCGGCATTTGTCCACGGATATTTTAATGGTTTTTTGGTTTTTATTTTATTTGGTGTTTTTATTGCATGCATTTAGGATTACACGGAGGAATTCCGGGACATTCACAAAGGCAAATCCAAAGATTCAGCCACTACTGGAATTACTCTTATCAATCAGAGGCCTGTCGGAGAAGATTTGCATGTATGCTTTTTGTTTTATTTTTTTTTATTTCTTATTAATTAATACCCCTGTGCTGCAAAAGTGAAAAAAAAATACGTTTTTATCATAGAAATAATAATTTTAAAAAAATCAACAAAAAAGACTGCAGCCCAACGAAAATGGCACCAACATGCGTCGAGTCGGTCTTCTTAAAGGTGGATTGGCCTTTATAATGGTACTATATTGATATATCATTAACTCGAAACTTAACTTGAACAACGAAAAACCGGGCACTCACGGTATTCTAGTACTTAGGCGTCGATCCTTCGTGGGCTGTCATAAAAATAAAAATCTCACTATATAGAAAAATTAAAGATTAGAAAATGTTTTCATTTACCATATTTTTGCTAAAAATAGTTTTTATTTAACGCAAGTCAATCATCCTTTTAATGTATTACAGTTGTTACAACATTCCTCAGCTTCCATTATTTATTTGTTCATTAAGAAAATATATTTCCCATTATTTGAAAGAACAAAGCTAGATCTGGCGAAAAAAGCGAAAAAAGGGGATGTTTGAGATACGAGTCCACTTTAGAAGGCTAAATAAAGACATACATCTTTTTTATAATATTATTTTATGTTTATTTTTTTTTCAGTTTTCATTTTTTAAAAAACATCCACGTCAAAATGGAGCCTCTGAAAAAAAGTTGTCCAACTGCGGATAGATAATCTTCGGATTGGCAAGTCTAAAACAAAAAAAAAACAGATGGTATCTTAAAAGGAAGATCTCTTATAAGCCATTTTGCCACATTGAAAAAATTAAAAATTAGCCGATTTCTTCACTATTTTGGCCCTGTAAAACATCGATTTTTTTGCCAAATTGTGGTAAATTGGCTTACAAAACATCTTAATAAACAAAACACGACAAGGTTTTTTTAAAATCGTTTCAGTAGTTCCGGAGATTTACTTAGTTACAGTGTAACTAATTCCTGCTTGTATTTTTGTTATCATTCGAGTAAACTAGACATGGTTCGCTGTTTAAAGATAGTTTGTTATCCATTACCCTTTATCCACATTTTAGTCTGCAAGAAATTCTAATAAAATCACTAGTTACTAGCATGGTCTTGTTAAGATAGTATGTTTAATTTTTGATATTCTATAACCACACTTACTGGTTTTAAAGTTCATAAGTCAAAAATTTGATAAGTTGGGTTGCTTCCTACTTAACTTGGTTCCTTATGGGGATATTATAAACAAGAATCCAGATATCGTCCACCATGATTTATTGTTTTAAAAAATTAACACCGGTTTTAAAATTCATAAAGCATCGGTACATTTTCGCGCGTACCTTTTAATTTTTTTTTCGTGCAATGTTGTTAATAAAGTAAAATAGTATTTGCCACTCACTGATTTTTCACACATCAGGCAAATTAGTCCATAATAATTTCAAAAAACCAAAGCTACATATCATTTTGCAGATTTTTGCAATTGAAATGTCTTTTTTTAGATGCAAAGTAATTTTATTCCACTAATTGTTGCTTCGTTTCTAGGTCATAGAAATGTAAATAAATAGGCTTAAACAATCATCTTTTTCATCAAAACGAGCCTAGAAGGAACGTGACTCTTGCTTTTTTGATATACAGTTAGAAATCATTTTAGCATTTTTTTCTTTCATATACAAATTGAAGTGGGTCATAAAATATTTAATTGTTTATACCGATGATCTACTTATGACATGTCGTGACGTGGATTGATATTTACTAATTTCGATACATAAATTGACCTTCCCAGCTTCTCCTTACTTTTAACTGATAGATGACCCATCTTAAACGATTTAACCAATATTTTTATAGTTGTAGACAATGGCAGAGATTGATAAAACATCGATAGTAATGAGAGAAAAATAAGCGAAAATTCACAAGTAAGCCTTAATTAACACGCTGCGAAGACAAGTTAGCTATGGATGATTAAAAAGATTGCCAATCAAGTGACAACAAAAATCCAATTTAAAATATTAGCCCAATGCCGCGCGTTAGGGTGCCATTTTCCAGGATGCGTCATAAATTTTTAAGTTCTGTTTATGGTTCTAATTTGTATTTATTTTTTTTATAGACTTAAATAGTTTTAAATGTATATTTTTTTATTTAAGTACAGGTTGATACATTTTGTTTATTTAAATATTGTACCTATATTCTAAATTTGTTTTTTTCTTAACAGGATTCTTGTATAGAATATTTTTTTATTACCTAAGTAAAAAGGTTCTATTTAAAAAAAGATACTTATTACTAAAATCTGTTTTTATTAGGAATACTCGGCAAGTACAAAGTCTTCCAAAACTAAAGCGGCGGCAGCGAAACCAAATAACAGCCCCATCACACAGGTAACGCAAGTGGAAGAGCCCAAAACGCCTTCTAAACCAGTAGTGGAAAGTCCCTCAAATAGGGCGTCTACAATAACGTAAGTAAATTTTTACTTCCTTATTTATGACGTTGGTCTAAACTAAAAAACGGTCCAATTTAACTAGAGGGATTTAAACCTACAGCTGCAACATCAATGATTAAAATATTTGGTTGCAGTGAATTAATTTAGTAAAAATGATTTATTCGTATATTCGCCTAGTATAAATAATATAATCCTGCTTCCAGGGTATAGACTGATACAAGCAGTCAGTTGACCTGTATGAAGTTGCAAAAGTTTAATTTAAAAAAAAATGTATTAACTTGTTCGTTATTTATCACTATCACAGTTTTTAAGGTTTGAAAGAAATCAATATCGGTACAAAAAAACGGCGATGATTTATGGACTGGTGATATATTATGTGATTTTGTATGTTTATTACATTTACAAGTAATTTTATATTGGATGTTAAATGAAATTTTAAAAAATATGAAATTATCACAATATTTATCATAAATTAAAATATACCATAAAATATATTTTACTGTGTTAAAACTTTGTTTTAAAACTTATTTTTAGTTATAATTGGAGAGTTTAAGTTAAAGTTTACGAGTATATAATTGTATATTTAGGTTTCATGCACACTTTGGTTTCAAAATTCTTGTTTATAAAAATGTAAATATAAGAAAATTGTACATTTCTTTTTCTAAACTGAGAAAACAGTGTTCTTGTGTTTTAATGTATTAAGAAAACATTTAAAGAATATTAAATATTCCTTACGATAAAAAATAAAAAAAATGTTCTGTCTTCGGAAAACTCAAAAAATAATTTTTATTACCTTGGAATAAACTTTGGAAATAATAATAGAATCTACTCAAATTTAATATTCATATTTTTAACATATTTTCCTAAATTTACATTGGTTTTTTCTTTCTTTTAGAAATGGTTCAACAGCCAAAGCAAATGAATCGAATCCGTTTGAAGAAGAAGACTGGGAAAACGATGCATTAGTTGACACTGGCGAACCAGGAGTTCCGGTAAAAGCGCTGTATGACTATGAAGGCGCAGAGAATGACGAACTTAGTTTTAAGACAGGTGAAGTTTTAAACATCATTTTTATAAAAAAATTTGCCGAAACAAAGAATGTTAGGGGCCATCCATAAATTACGTCACACAAATTTCAGGATGTTTTCCCAGTCACAATTTGACACAATTCGTCACATTTTTAAGACCCCCTGATGTCACATATATTTTAAAAGTTTACGTCTAAAAATAATCAAAACAGTAAAACCATTTTTTTTTTAATTTTCATTGAAAATATTTTTTAATAGAATTAACATCAAATTAAATATTTTAAATAATTGACAAAATAAAATAAAAATAATTCTTTAGTTTTTCGTCTACATTTAAGTTTTGCGTTTTAATAATTTAGATTTTAACATGTGATGTCACAAAGCTGATGACCCCCCCATATCCTTTGTCACACAATGTCACAATCCTCTACACCCCTCCCACCACTTAAGGTGTGTCGTAATTTATGGATGGCCCCTTATCAATGTACCATTTATTATGAAAGCATTCTGTATTTTAAATGTCTTTGACAGTTGAAATATCTGAAACAGTAATAATATAATTTTTATCTAATATCGTATGAAAAACCTTATTTTAAATGTTTTTTACAAGCCAGATATTTATAAACACTGTTTTTCTTTTTTTAAATTTTTTTATGTAGGTTTTTTATATTTTGGAAAATAATATGTATAATAAATATAGATCCTTATATAGAACGGTTGATTATATTTAAAACAAAGATTAAATATGCTTTAAAGTTCGTGGTTAAAAAAATTTCTTATAAAAAATAATTAAAATTTGCATTAATACCAAAAAAATTACGAATTTAATGGTGTTGGGTTCTTTTGAGCAAGTCTATACTTATAACGTCTTTTGCCATTTGAAACAGTAGTAATATAAAGTATTTATAATTAGGGCCTGGATTTCGGAACGAGCTTGTTCCCTATACGTTTTTTATGTCTGGTAAATTCATTGGCGTGCGTATTAAGGAGATATTATATAAATAAATTTTAAAAAATGTGAAATAAAAAAATAACAGGAGTGTTTTACAATTTATTTGCATGATAAAACTAACGTCTTTAAAGTTAGTTTAGGTAAAATTGGTTCTTTTATAATTTAAAATATCTCTAAGTCTAAAAAAGCTACTTTCACAGCTTGGAACAAAAATGATTTTACAAGTCAGTTCTTTTATTTTGTAGTGTCTCAAAAATGTGTTTTATTTCTAAAAATCCTGGATTTCATTCCAAGATTTTTTTTACATACAATTTTAATTTGTCACCAATTTCATTAGGAACAGATTTAAGCTTGTCTATAGTGATTTGAAATACATGAAATGAAGGCACTAGGGGAGCATTTTGTTTTTATAACTGCTTAATCACATCTGGAAGATATCCAAAATTTTCAAATATAAATTTTAAATCCGATTTAACATTGCTTTACTTTTTTTCACACTTAAAGCATCATCCTGTAAACTGTCGATAACATTTTTTACCACATTATAATTTATATGGTAATATGTTACTGCTGCCATATTCCCCACCTTGTAATAGCAGGTTTTGGCGGTAATGCGACATTAGGACACATATCTTTAAATTTTTAATAGGCGCAGGTAATATAAGAAAAACTTTATTACGTCGATAACTAAAGTATCAATAAGTGGATAAAAGCTACGTACCATTTCGCATATTCTATGTAGGCCATGAGCTAAACATGTCAAATGAAGCAATTTGGGAAAATATTCTTTTAACTGTCGTCCTGCATTCAGCATATATGCAGCACTATCCGAAAGAAACAAAACGCCACTTTTCTGAATACTAGTGACTGACAGTAGTAAAGTAATACTTTCTACTACAGATTTTGTTATTGTCTGACTACTGGTTTTAGAAAGAAATTTACTGTTAATTAAATATGAGTTTTCAGGTTCGTGATAACTTAAAGGTGCAACTATAATATTAGCAACATATCTTGCCTTGATATCAGTGGTTTCATCGACACGAAACCATAACTTTTTTTCTTTCAGATTGTGTCGTATTTTGTCCATACTTTGTAAATAGACCTTATCAACATAGTTTTGTGCAAAGTTGATTCGTCTGGTACTTTTCTGTGGTAGTGTTTTTTCCAAAAATCTCCTCGTGGACCGATAATTTATTTTATGAAGAAGAATAGCAGCTACAATAAAAGCTTTACACAAATCCATTCAGAAGTCTGCGTTTTATACATAATGTTCTCGTTCTGTAGATTTGGATTGCCCCGGAAAACTTGTCTCATTACTGGGGCTTGGATTTCCTTTTCGAGCCAGAAAGTATTTATCTTCTTCCAATCTGTATTCTTTGTATGTATCCCAAATTAGACCTTCTTTAGAATATTGTTCTTATGTCTGTGGAATGGCGTCTCCTACAACTCATTCAGAGAAGGGCTGTTCGTCTTATAAATAATTCCACGCTCACAGAAAAGCTTCGTCCTCTTGCCCACCGACGAGCTGTAGGGGATCTATCGCTCTTCTTTGGGTATTTTCGCGGCTTCTGCTCAGAGAAGTTGGCCAGTTTAATATCTCCTCTGGCAGCTCCCAACGGAGCAACACTTAGTGCAACTTTTATGCATCCTTTTACAGTTTAACTAGAGAGTCCCTGAACTTCCTGCTTTCGTAGTTCTTTCATCCCTATAGTGTCCAGACTATGGAAACTGCTACCAGTAAAACGTTTCCCTTCTTCTTTCAGTCTCCAAATATTTAAGTCCCGTGTGAACAAACTTCCTCTCACCACACTTAAGACACCCACAGTACGTTAGTGCTTGGGCCACCGCCTTCGTGGACTGTCCAAAGATAAAAAAACACCTCTTTTACTTTCAAATAAAAAAGTAGAATATGGAAGGAACCACTCCAACTTCATTTTTTTTACTTGTACTCATTATTAATTTACCTGTAAGCGACTTACACCTGTTTAAATATAACAAATTATTTTGGCACAAATATAATATGATTTACCCTGTGATTTACCCTATGTAACGGAACTGGTTTTTACCGGTTTATTAAATTATTTATTACATTTTTATTTAGTATATTCTATATCATTTTAAGCTCGAAATTGTAATGGTTTTTTATCGATGTCCGGTCCCTATTTATAATATTCTAATAAATAAAAACTTGACCTGTAAAATGTAAGGTTTAATTTTTAAATATTTATTCAGTGCGAACGTAAAGGTTGGAATAAATTCATTTAAAATTCAAGGGTACGTTTAACTGAAAAACGCTCGGACACGTCGATTTTTGTTTTTAGCTGTCGGTTTTTTTAATATAAATTTATGTATACAGGGTGGCCCAAAAATAAGTTACGGTCATTAACTTAATTTTTTTAAATGTAAACACCTATTTTTATTTTAGATTTAGGTTCTACATCAAATTCTAAGTCTTTCATGTATCATGCCCTATACCTAAACTCGACCGTTGACGATTGAAAAATAAAAGGCTATTTTTGGAAGATTTATTTCCATGAAACAAGAGTACATAAAAATATTTTAATTAATTTATTAAGTGTTGAAAATGGACGCAAGAACCTCTTGGCAATATCCCAGTCGATGCTGAAATTTTGTAAAACGTTATCGATAACAGAAGGTTCTATCAATCTTATTTCGTCCGTTATTCTAATTTTTAATTCTTCGATGTTGTTTGGCCGATTAACATAAACTTTGGACTTAAGAAAAACCCAAAAAAAAAAAATCTAAAGGGGTCAAATCCGGCGATTGGCGGCCATTCAATTTCCCCTCCGACCAATCCAACGTCCAGGGAAAACGGTTTTCCGGTACTGGCGCACGGGACGAGTGTAAGGGCTGGAGCTCCATCTTGCTGATACCATAAGGAATTATCTGGTATACCCCGGGCCTGGATCGGGGTATAAAGTAGCAAGGCATGGAACCAAATCATTTTCAAAAACTCTAAATATCTCTCACCATTCAAGTTTCCTTCAAAGAAAAAAGGCCCTATAACCCTTTTTCAATCACCCCAGCCCAAACATTTACTTTTTGAGGGACTTGGCTGTGGCACTCCATCATCCAGTGGGGTTTTCAGAGCCCAATATCGGCAGTTTTGCCGGTTTACACTACCATGAAGACAAAACGTTGCCTCATCAGAAAATACAATTTTTTTGAAAACTGTGGATTATCATGGCACAAGTCCATAAGTCTCTACAAAATTCTAAACGCCTATCTGGGTCATCTTCATTTAGGTCATGAACCAATTGGACTTTGTAAGGGTGCCATTTATTTATACCTAAATACTTAACGACGGATGTCTGGGACATCTGATTTTCTAACGCAATATTGCGAATCGCTTTATGGCAATCTTCTTCAACTGCCAGCAAAGCATTTAGCTGCTTCTCTTATGATATACTTGACCGACCTTTCGTATAATTATCCCTGACATGACCCAAATCCCGATATTTCTTTTCTATTTTACTGACAGTACTTTGAGATAAAAAGTGGCCTATCAGGATACTTGGCATTATAAATTTCACAGACTTCCATCTTTAGTGCGATCCTGTTTCCATAACCAATCATCATCAAAATTTCCCATTCGCCCCTCGCTCACTAAGACGACCATTTTTTGAAATTTAAATTTATCTTTTGATAAACTTAACACAAGTAAAACTTTGTTAGACATCTAAATCCCCTAAATTCACACAAAATTATTTGACGTAAACAAATTGTGACAAGTTAACAATCAAAAACACTAACCAAAATGTAAATAAGCAAACAATAACTGATAGGTTTGCTTGATATAAAATAAATCTTCCAAAAATAGCCTTTTATTGTTTCAATCGTCAACGGTCGAGTTTAGGTATAGGGCATGATACATGAAATGTACTTAGAATTTGGGTGTAGAACCTAAATCTAAATAAAAAAAGGGTTTCATTTAAAAAAATTTGTTAAGACCGTAACTTATTTTTGGGCCACCCCGTATACATAAATTTATATTAAAAAAACCGACAGCTAAAAACAAAAATCGACGTGTCCGAGCGTTTTT
Organism: Listronotus oregonensis; assembly: GCA_019359885.1. NCBI lineage: Eukaryota > Metazoa > Arthropoda > Insecta > Coleoptera > Curculionidae > Listronotus > Listronotus oregonensis. Next base: position 140,944 of record JAHBCN010004367.1, read on the forward strand.
CAGTTAAACGTACCCTTGAATTTTAAATGAATTTATTCTAACCTTTACGTTCGCACATATAAAAGGTTCATAGTTTAATTCTAATAAAACCCGCATTTTAGACAAATTTAAAATGTCTCTATGAAGTATTTGTCTAATTCTAGAAATAAATATTAATTTTAATGTGCACTTTAGTTTTAAAGAACCCTGTATTTTAATTCCCATTGTTGCTATCTAAATTGCTTATGTTATAAACTATCATTCATATTTTAAATATACTTTGCAGGTGAAGTATTTTTAAAATTTTACATGACATTTGATATATTTTAAAATTACGATTCTTCACTTATGCTGTAAATATAAAAATCGTTAGTAGTTATGCGGTTTATTTTTAAAATATCCTAAATTTTAAATGTCTTGCAGGTGAAATATTTGAAAAACTAGAAGACGAAGACGAGCAGGGATGGTGTAAAGGTAGAAAAGACGGCCGAGTGGGCTTGTATCCTGCGAATTACGTGGAAGCGGTATCTCCATAAGAACATTCTTAAAAGATAAACAATGTTGTTTTGTTACATTTTTATATAATTAATAATTTATATTAAAAAGTTGTGTTGTGAAAAAGGTATTATGGATCAAACATCAGTATTTATTCAGAGCATTGAACCTGTGCGATTGTGCAGTTCCAAAAATGTTTTTAAATATTTTTAAAGTTTTTACTTGGATTATGTTTTACTAACATATTTTTCCATATTTAGAATTTTTTGCTGTCAGTCAGTTTATGACAAATTAAACGCAAGTACATTTGTTATATTTTTGTAATATGCTATTTCCACTCTTGTCTTAGTTGGGCTTGTCTGTATATATACTAATTTTTGATTCACAAGTATGTTCTAAGGTTAATTTAAAATGTCATTTGTTGTGTATGTTTATTTTTTGGACTTTGGACTGCTTATAAAAGAATTTAAGCTCAAAGCAAGGAACTATTTACACATTATTATTAGGATGTGTACTAGACTGAAGTGAATTATTTGATGTGAAAATGTGACGATTTAACAAAACTGTCTATAACAAAAGTCAAAATTATTTTACAATGGGCAAACTTTTTATTGTTTTAAAATTTGATGTGTTTCTTTTAAATCGTTTTGTGGTTTAGCGACAGAAATTCCCCGCTGTGAAATCAAGGTGGTCAAATAGGTAACAACTAGACTTGAGAGTGCCTCCCTATGACCTTCAAGCCAACTCCAGATATATTGTATAACAGGAGACTGGCAT
>JAHBCN010004368.1:0-64717 GCA_019359885.1 Listronotus oregonensis
TACTTTGTAAAAAATTAAAAAAGATGACAATGAATGGATCCACAACTGATAAAAAATCATAAAATTTTGGGAAAAAAAAAAAAAGTTATAAAACATCAAACTTGGCCAAAATTTCAGGGTGGCGGAATTTTGTGCCGGTGAGTGTATAAGCGTGGCAGTAAAAAACTTTTTTTTTTAATTTCCAAGAAACCAAATCAACAAATCTATGTTGTAAAAATAATAAGATTACTTTTTTAAATTAGAAAATTTAAAAAAAATTTTATATATATATATATATATATATATATATATATATATATATATATATATATATATATATATATATATATATATATATATATATATATATATATATATATATATATATATATATATATTTTTTTTTTTTTTTTTTTTTTTTTCATTTTTTTTTTTGAATTTGTCCGGGTTTTTATGTTTTTAAAAAAATTCTTGGAAAGTATCTATGTCAATGAAGCCATTTCAATTCAACAGTAAATTTTAGGAAATTTTAAAGCAATGCAAAAAAAAAAGGATTCACGTTCCCGTCAAAAGAAAAAAAAAATGTAAAATATAAAGTGTCTATTTTGTTTTTGGTTGAACAACGTTTCTATTGATAGAATTTTTTTAGGGAAAAAGGGGAAAAAAAAAAATATGGTCTAAAGCAAAAGGGCACCTGATTTTAGGTTGAAAAGTTATGCTATTTTATTTATTTCAAGAAAAGAACCCCTAAGGCGTCTGTAAAACTTATTTAAAAGTGGGGCTTCAGGCCAAAAGTGCTCCCTTTTTTTATTTATTAGGGCACATTTCAAGATTTAAAAGGCTATATTTAGTTTAAAAAAAAAAATTTTAGTTTTTCAAAGAAAAAGAATTTGTTTTTTTTTTTTTTTTTTTTTAAAAAAAATTTTCTTTTTTAAACACAATTTTTGTTTTAAAAAATATTCCCCCCAAATCATTTCCCTCCCCCCCCCCGTCTTCTGTCACACATTTGGGGGTAGGGGTTTTAGATTGAACATTATTTTTTTCGTTTTTTATTTTATTATTTTCATAATACACATTTCTGTTTTTCTGAGTGATTAAAAGCCTAATCAAAAACATCCATATTTACATCTTTAAAAATGACGATTATTCCCGCAAACTTTATCCCCCCAAAAGATTAATTCCAAAAAATTTTTAATAGATCATTTTTAATCGTATAAAACCCCACATACCAATTTTATACTTCTTAATCCAGAAATGACAAGTTCAAACCTAATTACCAACTTCCATATTTAAAACTTTAAAATGTAACGATTTTTTATACAAATTTCATCCCCATTTTAAACTCCCGGGGATGTTTTTTTGTTTTTCAATTTTTATACTTTTTAAACCAGAAACCCCCCAATTTACCCTTAAAAAAAAAGGGAAAAATTTTTTTTTTTAAAAAAAAAAATTTTTCCTTTTTTCACATTTTAACCCCCCAACAAATGAATCTAAAAAAATTAAAAACAGATCTTTTTTAATTATAATCAAAACCTAAATACTTTTTTAATTTTAAAATTAAACTTTCACCCCTCCTTTGGGGTGATTTTCCCCAAATTCTTTCTACCTATTTCATCAGGGATAATATAGGTTTTTAACAAAAGAATTTTTAAATCAATCCAGTAGTTTTGGAGCCTATTAATGGAAACAAGCAATCCATTTTTTTTTCTTTATAATATTAGTAAAGATAATGCGGAAAAAGACATCATACCCGAAATGTTAATGGAAGGGGAAGACTTGCGGTGGGGCTAATATTGCTATTTAATAGATGCCTATTCGAAGGAACAATCCCCACGATTGGAACACGCAAAATCGTGCTAATATATAAAAAAGGTGATCCGTGCAACAGAAATCTACAGACTAATGGCCCTTCACAAGTATATAAACTAAAAAAATACAGGGGGGCCATATTTTGACCCCTTTTAATCGAGAATAACTTTGGAACAAATAAAGGTATCAAATGCGGTTTTCAGATGCACTTATATTTCTTTAAAGTTTTTCTCTCCTTCCCCCTTTTTTTTTTGGGCATTCCATTAGCTCAAAAAAAAATGGCCGATTTTCCATTATGGACAACTATGTTATTTTAAAGGAAAAACCCCCTTTTATGTTTCTATATTTTCAAAATTTAATTTTTCCCCCTTTAAAAAAAAGTAACACAAGCTATGGTTATCTCAAAAAACAACGTATTTATTGACCTTCGAAAAATTGACTGCATGTCGACCAACAATATTATTTAACAATTAAAATTTTTCATATGTTAAAAAAAAAAGGATCCCAAAGGTTTAGGTTATTCACAAAATAATAGTTACAAAAAGGTTACATTATTTTTTAAAAAATACTGTAAATTTTGAAAATCCTTCCGCCGACTTCGACCCCCTTTTTTAAATTCGAAAAAAACTTATTAAAAAAATTTTTTAGGAATATTTTCTATTATGTTTCGGATATTAATTTTTAATTCTCTAAATTTTGGGGGTGGACTATAACACCTCTCTTTCCATATCCCCCCCGAAAAAATCTGGAACAGTCAAATCGGGGAAGAGGTGGGGAAATAGGGCCCCTCTTCCAATCCCCATTTCAAAAACGGGTTGAATCCTTGGTAATTTGCATAAAATTTGGGGTAGCCCCATCTTGTTGAAAATAGATGAAATTCAATAGATTTTCTTCTTGCAATTGGGGGGAAAAAAAAAATTTACATATCAACGTAAGTCCAAGAGGTTACAGTTGGTTCATGAAAAAAAAAAGGGCCCCTAAATTTTTTTTTTGACATTCCCCCAGACTGTGACTTTTGGGAATCTCTAACGTGTTCGTTATATTGTCGAGGATTTTCTGTTGCCCCCCAAAAACCGCAGTTATGCTTATTTACTTTTCCATTGAGGTGAAATTGGTTCGTCTGACATTATTAGTCTATCCAAAAAATTTATTGTTCCTTACTAAATTTTGAATTCTCTGGCAAAATTCCACCCTTTGTGGAAAATCAGTTTCTTTTTTTCTTGTAACATTTGAATTTTTTGTATGGCTTTAATTTAATTTTTTTTTTCATGATTTCTTGTACTGTGGTTTAGGAATATGGACTGAATTTGAGATTTTTCTTGTTGACAATGTTGGATCTTCCTGAGTTATCTCCAGAATTTGTAACTTTATTTAGCAAATTCTCATTGTTTATAATTTCTTTTTACGGGCTAAAGATCCTGTACCCCAAAATTTTTGTCCAGTTTTTAAATTGAATTTTTTGGGTGGAGCTTTATTAAACATTTTTCTAAATCTTCGGGGGGTTTTTTTTTACTGATTTGGTTTCGGCAAACATAATAACTTTTTCCTTTTTCCAACGAGAACTTTTTGCGTTCCCCTAATTAAAATAATTTGAAAAAATGACCAACAATGACTGACAATGAGGCTTGTTGCTGTTATGGAAACTAGATAACTTTGTTTCCACAGGCGCTTTTAAAAAATCCTTTTAAAATAATATTCCTATTCGACATACAGTAAATTTTTTTGGAGGTCAATAAATGCGTTTTTTTAAAAAACCTACTTGTTTACTTTTTTTTAAAAGGGGAAAGATTAAATTTAAAAAATTTTGAAACATATACAGGGTTTTCCCTTTTAAAAATAACAAAGTTGCCCTATATCAAAATCGGCCATTTTTTTTTGAGTTAATGGAATGTCACAAAAAAATGGTAAAGATACGAGAATAAACTTTAAAGAAATATAAGTATATTTGGCCGCATCTTGATATCTTTATTTTTTAAAAAAGTTATTCGCAATCAAAATGGGTCAAAATATGGACGGCCACCCTGATTAACAAACCGACCAAAATTTAAAAACTAGACACATAAACCCAAAAACAAGCAGGATTTGGAAAGGCATGAGTACAATCGAACATCCATACCGTCGGAAGTTAAACGAAAATCAATGAAGTACAATATTCCCTTGTGGGTTTTTATTGTTTTTAGAAAGGACAGTGGAATTCTGGGCAATTATGGGTCAATGAAAGGATAGCCCAAAGGTATATAAACATTATACTGTCACTAATAGGCATTGAAAATGAAGATAAGGTTGCATGAAGACACCAAAGAAATCAAAATCAATAGGGCGTTAGACAGGTTGATTTTTTTACCTAAGCTATTTCCCAGTGCAAAAAAGACTTTTTTAAAAAATTTACATTGGGGAAAAAAAAAGGAATAAATTATTCGCTGACATTGCCATATTACCTCAATTGTGAAAATTCAAAAAAAAGCTTATGGGTTACAATTAAAAGCAAAAATAAAACACTAAAAAACCCACTTTTTTTTTTACCTTTTAAAAATATATTCACAATTATTGTTTCAGTTTAAATCAAAAAAGTCATTTTAAAAAAAAATTTTTTCAGACAAAATAATTAAAAAAATGGGTAATTTATACCTCAAAGGCCCGGTTGTAAAGGGGGTTCAACCAAGGCCCCTTGATCATCGGTTCAACGGAAAAAAAATCTTGTACAAACCGGTTCCCCAAGACGGTGAACTGGGTTGATCTTAAAAGTCCGAATTTGGGTCGTTCAAAAGGGGGCTTCTTAAAATTTAAAACCCCACTCTTTTGCCCCGATCCCCCTTGTGTTTTAAATATTTTGTTGTTATTTTTTTTAAAATTAAAAACCTATTGGTTTTTTTTAAATTAAAAAAAATTTATCTTGTATAAAAAGGGTATGACAGACGAAAGGATTTTGTAGAATAACTTATTAATGTTGCCCCTCTCGAGCCCCATAAATATACAGAAATAGACCGGATCATTTGAATATTTGGAATGAAAAAATAATTTAAGGCCAAAATTTGGGTTAAAAAAAAACTGTGAGATTTAATATAGAGGAAATTTTAAAAAATTTTTCTGTTACAAAAAGTAAGATTTATATTGTTTAATTACATTTAATTTTAAGTTTAAATTTCTATTTTTTTTAAAAACCCAAACACTTTTCCTACTGAAATGGTATGCATTCCTTTACAATTTCTAGGCACTGGAGGTTTTTTCCCCAATTGTTTGAGGTTTTGGAATTTTCAAAACAGCAGCCCCAATTGAAAAATAAATAAAATTTAAAAATGTTAAAAACTGAATCTGAAATTACCATTGTGAGGCGAGAATTTTTTTTCATTGGGTCAAAGGGGGGGACGCAAAAAAAAAATTTAATCTCCTGGAGGGGGGATGCGAAAATTTTAGGAAACAAAAAAAAGGTTTATTTTTTTTACAATATGGCTATTTAGCATCTGGGATTTTTTTTTTTCAGTAATGATTGAAAAAATGTAAAAAAATTTAAAAAAAAAAAAAAAAATACAATACAAATACATACTTATAATTATTATTAGTTGTTTTTTTTTAAAAAATCAAAATCCTTTTTTAGGTTAAGTTGTGACAATTGTTTCTTCTTTTCTTTGTGGGCTTTGCAACTGATAGTTTAGGTAAACCTGCAGTGGTACAACACTCAAAATTCTGAACTGGGTTCATCAGTGAATTCAGTTCGAAAACTTCTGTTGAACCATTGTTCGTACAACCGGGCCTAAGTGGTAAATATATTCTTAGGAAGCGGGGGGCAATTAACAGTTTTTTTTGGTTTGGCGACAGTAAATAGCGGGGAAAAACAAGTTCGGTTTGGTCTTAAGCAGATGTACATTATTATTTTATTGCCTTTGATATTTCTAGGGTTCCCCAAATAGTTTAATTTATGGCCCTTGGTTGAATAGTGTAATATTTCGTATTATTTAAATTAGGGAATTTGTGTTTTTTTCCAAACAATGATTAAAAAAAGTAGAGTCTTTTTTTGTAGTCTATATGATCTAAAATGTTCTAAATAGCGTTTTTTTATGCTCCCCCCCTTTGTCCTATATAAAGTTATCATTCTGAACATTTCAACTTAAAACTCTGATTTATTAAATTTGGGTTTATCTTTAGCGTTATAAATAATATTCGTTGTGAATATATTTTAGTGGTAAAAAAATAGTAGTTTTATTTATCAGTTTTTTGATGATTAATTACCAATAGTAACGGCTAATTTTTTTGAAAAAGAAAAAAAGTTGGATTGAAAATAAAAAATCACAAAAATTAAATTCAGTAAACCAACGGCAAACATAGAACAAATAAAATTACGGGAAACAAAAGGGAGTTGTTGGATATCTACCTAGGTCAGGAAATAACAATGGGCAAAAAAACCAAAACTTGAAATTGACCAAGATTACGCCTAGGATGGGCACGTATTCCTTGAATTTTAAAACAAATTTTAAATTAAAAGGTTCGAAAATTTGGTACGAAAATGGGTTTAAAAAAAGGGGAAAACTTAAAAGTTAAATTTTCAATATGGGGGAAAATGCTAAATAACACTTAAAGACACAAAAAAAAATAATAAACAAAACTGGGTAGAGGATTAACTGAATGGTCTCTAAAAGGAACTGGGCTACACTTGCCAAAAAATAACTGGACCAAAATAAAGATGGGATTGGGGGACCCTAAACCTAAAAAAATATGAAAGGTATATTTGAGTGAAAATAACTTAAAAAAAAAAAAATCATTTTATTCTATGGTAAAATGGTCCATTTTATAAAAAATTAAAATTTTTTAAAATTTTATCTTTTTTTTTTTGTTACATAAGCCATCAAAAAGTACTTAAAAAAATAAAAAAAATTTAAAAAAATTTAAAAAATAATTTTTTGGTTGTGATTATAAAAAACACTTATCTGAAGTCCCCCACTATTAATTTCCCAAATTTGATAAAAATCTAACAATCCATTTAAAAAAACAAGTGTTAATAATAAACAATATATTTATTTTCTTGTAAATTTTAAGAAACAACATATATTTTGGTTTCAAATTTTAAAAGGGGGTTTAAAAATTTTAAAAAAGTTTTTCCTTGAAAAAGGGATGTGTATTTCCGCAAAGAGTTATCTCAATCTCATTTCTTTAAGTTTAAAATCTACTCCAGCAAAAGTCAACTTTTAAACTTTACCTTTTAAATAATAAAAAGACATATTGATTCTCTTATTCTATTTTAAAAAATATTTTAAATATAATCGCCTTTTTTTTTATTCACGTTCTAGAATCAATTATAATTTAATGTGTCTCTCCTTATTTTGCTCCTTTATTTATGTACAATCCACGAGGTTTTAAAATCAAAGTATTGCCATAACTTAAGTGTCTTAAGTAAAAAAAAAATTAATTAAAATTAAAAAATACTTTTTATATACAGGGTGTCCCAAAGAATGGGACACAGAGCAACAAAAACCCTTTGGGGCAAATATTGAATTTTCGAAAAAATTTTATCCCAATCTTGATAATATCTAAGAGACAGGGTGTAAAAATTTTAATTTTGTTTTCGTTTTCGTCATAATTCTTTAACTAAATGACATAGCGGGAAAAATTGGGGGGTCTCGGGTTATTTGAGGTAATTAGTAGTTGGGGTGTTGAAGTCCAGGTTTTTGATGTTGTTAGTAAAAACCCACTGGCCTCCCCCCTTTTTTTAGGGCATAACTTTTTAAGTTTATTATTTTGACCTGTTTAATAAAAATAATTACTATAATTCCCTCCTTAAAAAAGATATTTATTTAGGTCTTAGAAGCAACTTTTAAAAAATAAACGCCCTTGGGTTTTGACCATTTTTTTTCGAACTTTGCACAGTAATATTTTTTGACAGGCTGATCAAAAGTCTCCATAGGCAAAAACCCCCAAAAAACCCCCCTTAAGATCCCCCTTAAAGGTCACTGGGGATGTGGGATCTTTGGGGTTAATTTTGGAATTGGGTTTTCGGTTTGTGCCTGAAAAGGGCTTTTGATCACGTCTTGAAAACTATTACTTTACAAATTTAAAAAATTTCCAAATTTTTTTATTAGAAAACTGGGATCCTTTAAAGTACGTTTATCTCGAAAACAGGTGCCCCTAGAGATTTAAATGAAGTATATAATTTTGATGCAGGGGAAATCATAAAAACCTATTTTCAAATAAACAAGGGGAAAATACTAAGCTTAAAAAATTATGTCATCTAAAATAAGTGGGGACGCTGTAGCCCCCTCTACTAGCAACATCAAAAATTTCCAGGTCCCGATTTTGTATCGCTTTTCATAAAGTTAAGAAATTCTAGAAAAAACGAAAACAAAATTAAAAAATTTTACACCCTGTAACTTTTTTATCAACTTTTGGGTGGGGGCAATTTACTAAATTACATTATTTTGACCTAATATATTTGCTGTTTCTCTGTGTCCCATTACTTTTTTGGGAAATCCCCCCTTAACCAACCAAAAAAACGGTATCAAAGGTACCTAGGTACAAAAAAATTAATTTTTAGGTCGGTATCGCAGCCATCGTTTTTTTTTTGATTAAGTTTATCGTGGCTTTGGTGGCACTGAACTCAAAAAATTGACCTAATTTGTGTATACCTCCCTTTTTTTTCGTTTTTTTTGGTTGCTATCAAATGTTCAACCTTTAACGACCTCATGATAAAAAAAAAAGAGATTAAACTTAAAATTTTCTTTAAGTTAAAAACGTCTAATTTTCGAATTGCTAAAAATTTCGACTTAGATTTCTGGGGGGGAAAGGCACAAATATGTTTTTAAACATAATTTAGCATTAAATTTAATTATTTAATAATCACAATGTTGTTTCTCTAAAACCTCATCACCCATATCTTTATAAATCACGGATTCCAATTTTAATTATTCATAACATCGTAAAAGTAATTTTTCCGCCTGCGCCTTTCCTGCAATTTTCTTCTGGATTAAGGTTTTTTTTTAAAACCTCATGTTAATCTCAATCGTAACTGTTTAAAGGTTGGGATGAACTGAAGCATGGATGGCTTTTATTTTTTCGAATTATATGAAATCTGCAATGTCTGCTAAAAATCCGAAATACTATAATTGACTCGACATTCTTTATTAGACGTTAAGAAATTGTTATTTTTTCGTGTTTGGGAAATCTTTTTTGAATAATTTTAATGATTTTCTTTTAAAAAGCTTTTTAAATAGTTTCCAGCAGGTTTAAATTGCATTTTTTTTACCTCAAAAAAATCGTAAAAAATCGTTTTTTTTTAATATGACTCGGAAACTATTGGTTTGGAAAATTTATTAATGACCTTATAAACGTATTTTCGTTAAAATTTTTTTTTGTAGCTCTTATAGTTTTGAGATATTACCGATTTAAATTTTAAATAAAAACACAAATATTTCAAAAACTAAAAAAGCTACAAAAAATGTATAAATAAAAAATATGTTTTTAATAAGTTCTAAAAAAGGTCTTTTAGACAGTTTTAATAAAATAAGTGGTAAAGGAGATATGAGAAAAAAAGTGATTTTGGCCAAAAATTTTTTGCTAATAACAATTGTTTTTGAACTATTTATACCACCGATCCATCAAAAAATTGATCTAAAATGTTCTATTCATTTAATAAAAAAACTAATACAATGTGCTTAGGGGGCCCAAATAACTGTACTTATTCCGATTCATTAAAACTTTAACTAAAAGAAAATTTATACTCTATTTTATTGAAAAAAAGTGCCTTCTATCTGGCTGTTAGGTCTGGCAGGGTTAACATTTCTTGATCTCCTATGCTACTATATGTGTATTGATTATCGGTTAAATATTTTTTATATTAATTTAAATAATAATTTTAATAATTTATAAAGACAGTTACTCGTTCAGAATGATCCTAAAAAAATTTTGTTCATATTTTTAATATCATTTTTTTTTATAGATTATTTAGCGTTAAACTTTTAAAACATTTTTCTTATAAAGCTATTTACTTTTTCTAAGCTTAAAGCTTTTCTTATTTAAATTATTGTATTTACCAAATAATTTACCTCTTTAAAATATAATTAAATAAAAGTTTAGGCATTAATTCATCTGGAAAATAATATGTGCTACGTCTACCAAGCCCAAAAAGTTTCAATTGGCCTGTCTTGGGGGACATTAGGGAGGTTATCAATCCTGGGCACATTCGGAATATTTCTTGCTTCCAGCCAGTCAAGTACATAGGCGTGCGCAGGGTAAAGCAGATGTGGGTGCTGAGATTATAATAATAACAATAATAATATATTAATAATAATAATATTAATAATAAAATAAAATTATGCATTTCCAACTACGCATCAAATTGCGCCAATAAACCTGATATCGTTTTCCTTGATAAAAGGGGAAAAACTTTATTTTGTGATTGAGTTCTCCGCCCCAGCGCAAACTAACATCGATATAAAGGAACGGGAGAAACAGCCAAATATCGGATCACTTGGCGAACTTCGGAGGCTCTATCCGGGTATAACTGCGATTGGTTGTCCTGATTGTCGGCGTTTTGGGGGGCATAAGGAAAATGTGTTGAAGCTGTAGTGTATTCCCCATTCAACATTCACCCGAAGAACTGGTGATGAAAATCGAAATCGTTTCCTTGGGTCCCTTCGTTGACTGAGGAAATGTTTCCGAAGATCATGACCGAGCGGACGCGAGTGTCTTCGTACGGATGGCCTTCCCGCGACGCCCTATGGGGTCGGTGCCATAGGATACGTCATGTCGGATCTTTCTAAATAATAATAATAATATTAATAATAAAATAAGGGAATTATGCATTTCCAACTACGCATCAAATTCGCGCCAATAAACCTGATATCGTTTTCCTTGATAAAAGGAATAACTCATGTATGTGATTGAGGTTCTCTGCCCCGCGGAAACTAACAGCGATATAAGAACGGGGGAAACGGCCAAATATCAGGATCTACTTGGCGAACTTCGGAGGTTCTATCCGAGTATAACGTGCGATTGGTTGTCCTGATTGTCGGCTTTTGGGGGGCATAAAGGAAAATGTGTTGGGTGAACTGAAGTGTATTCCCGCATGCCAACATTCACCCGAACAACTGGTGATGAAAATGCAGAAATATGTTGTCCTTGTGTCCCTTCGTTTACTGAGGCAATGAATTTGGCCGAAGATCACTGACCGAGCGGACGCGAGGGTGGTCTTCGATACGGATGGCCTTCCGCATGACGCCCTATGGGTCGGAGCCATGGGATACGTCATGTCGGATCTTTGTAAATAATAATAATAATAATAATGAAGTGCATAAAACTGGATTCGATACATTTCATACATTTGAATCTAAGAATTGTAATTTTTAAGTCGAACCTTATCAAATAACAATTTTCATATTTTAAATACAGTAATCTATTTCAGACTAGTGGGGGTGCCACGGCACCCACGGCACCCACTGTGCGCACGCCTATGGTCAAGTGTAGCTCCGGCATAATGTGCTGATGCTAGATCTGGCCAAAACATATAATTTTCATCACCGTGATGTACGTTGATAAAATTAGGCAAATTAGTTAAACAATCTCTGATGTAGACCTTGGCATTCACTGCCTCTCTTCTTACATAACCAATAAAAGGCCTGGATACACCGCTTTCCAATATGGCACACCATACCAATACTTTATCTGAAAACTTACCTTTGGCTTTATATGGAGTTTTTGTTATATTGTTGGTGTAAAATCCAGAATTTCCTGGTAGCCCTGCATGGCTAAGGGTAAAATATTTTTCATTTTCCATGGCAATAGATCTGTTATTCGCGAAGTGAACTCACCTTAAAATGCAACAGCACCTGGGTATTCTTGCTAGCTAAGCATCAGTATATTTGGGTGCCTTTTTTCTTTTTCGGTATTTTAAACCACTTCTAGCAATATACCGAGAAACAGTTTCTTTGGAAACTCGGAAGCGAGGACCAACCTTTCTGGTAGACTGTCCAACGACATTTTTCACTCTTTGAACTAATCTTTCCTGCTGGGCATCAGACAGCTTCAGTGGTCGACCACTTTTCGGAAGGTTCATACATAGGATTTCTTCTTCACATTCCCGAACTGTTCGATATCTGGTGGATTTTGAAATATTTTCGCCTTGAAAAATTCTTATCATTTCTTTCTTGAGCATTTGCCCAAGTAGATTATAAATACTTCTTTAAATATCTGCCATTGCGAAATAAATTATACCAACTATGACATATTTATCAAAATGGCGAAACCATAGCAATTAAATTCCAAGGATCACTTGATTTACGGCATCCTTATTTCTGCGAAACACCGATTATTTTTCTTAAAACTTCTGTACCAGGGGTTATTTAAATCGATTATAAAAATATTAAAACAATGAGTTAAATACATAGTAGCATAGAAGATCGAGAAATGTCAAGCGTCCTGCCAGGTATACAGGGTGATTCATGTTGAGTGTCCTATTAAAAGTTCTGAAGAACCAAAAAAACGAACTTTTTGAAATTTGGCACACGGTCATGAGAGGTGATAAGCTACATTTTAAAAATATTTTTAAATACACGTTGCCAGTCTAACCAAAAACGGCAACATTGTAATTTTAAAGGGAACACCCTACTTTTATTGCATATTCGGTTTACACAAAATTTTAAATAATTTTTGTTAATTTTTTCCCTAACCTATATCTTCCGTTTCTGAAAAATAATTAATTACTTTTTTTTTTTAAAAACATCACCATGTCAAAAAGGTTTAATATTTACGTGCCTAATCGAGCTGCATACTGAAAGTTTTCTTTTGGGGTTAGACAATGCATGTATATAAAAGATCTACATGTTATTATAGCAATATATCTTATAGGGTGTCCCAAAAAAATGCATTTTAACCGATATTAAATAATGATTAAAACTCTTTTTTTTAATACAACATACTGTATTTTATCCCATTTTTAAATAGACCAATAATTTACCCACAACATGTCCATATATGTTTCTATACTCATCTGCCACCGTTTTTTAAGTACAAGCGAATTTTAATTTTTTCCCTGTTTTTCAATACCATCCACAATAAACCACCGGCTTAATTTACAATTAACCTAGGTAGGCCATGGAAGTTTTTATTTTAAATTGTCCTGACAACCATTTGACATATAAGTTAAAAATTCTACATTTTGTTTAATTAATAAGGCCTTAATGCTAAAAAAATAAAATTTGCTTGTATTTAAAAACGGTAGCAGGTGGGTATAGAAACATGTATGGACATTTCCTAGGTAAATTATTGGTCTATTCAAAAATGGGATAAAATACAGTATGTTGTATTTAAAAAAAATTGAGTTTTAATCATTATTTAATATCGGTAAAAATGCAATTTTTTTGGGACACCCTGTAAGATATATCGCTATAATAGCATGTAGATCTTCTAAATACATGCATTGTCTAACCCCAAAAAAATGTTAGTATCCAGCTCGATTAGGCACGTAAATATTAAACCTTTTTAAAATTGTGATGTTTCTTAAAAAAAAAAGTAATTATTTTTTTAAAAACGGGAAGTTATATGTATAGGAAGGTGGTAACAAAAATTACTTAAAATTTTGTGTATAATCCGAATATGTAATAAAAAGTGGGGTGTTCTATTTAAAATTACAATGTTGCCATTGGTTTCGGTTAGATTCAACTCACGCCCAAAATATTTTACAAATGTAGCTTTAATGTTTAATGGCCAAAATTACTTTTTGGCTTGTATCTCCTTTATTACTTATTTTATTAAAAATATACATAAAACTTTTTTATAGAGCTTTTTAAAAAGCATATTTTTCGTAGCTTTTCTAATTTTTGAGATATTTGCGTTTTTATTTTAATTTAAAATCGTTAATATCTCAAAAACTAAAAGAGCTACAAAAAATTTTATAAAACAAAAATTACGTAGTTTTATAAGGCTATTAATTTTAATTTTATACTTTTTTTTCTAAATCTAATAGTTTTCGAGATATATTAAAAAAACCCATTTTCACGATTTTTTTAGGTAAAAAAAAATCAACTTGAACCCGTTGAGCTGAGGCACAGTGCGGCTTTGAATTGACTATAAAAAAATGTTTCATGCGTATCTTTTATTGGTCAGTTTTTTTGCGGTGGCCTCCTGGACTACAGGAAACAATGCCAATACCACCCGGTATAACTTAAGCTTACCTTAAAATAAAAAGGTTTTTTTAATCTGTAACTTAACTTTACAAATAACATAAACAACGGTATTAATTTATAAATACGCTAATACCACACCTTTCCCTAACCTTTCCCTAAAATTTTAAACCCGTTTCAGGCATAAATATGCAAAAATAAATAAAACAGCCAACCTCTTCGCTCCAGCCTTTTTGAATTACCCCTCATTATTCTGAATAATCCGACGCCATTATTCTGGAGACCAACAAATTGCCAGCACGAATATTGTGCACTGCTTGTAATTTCTTGTTCAAGTCAGCCCTAATTAAGACTAAGAATCTCGGCCTAATTTTCATTCAAATTTCTTGTTTATATATAGATTTAAATTATACGGACACGTGGGCTCGTATAACATACATATTAAATTGGGGTTAATATAGGGATGGGCCGAGTCGGGTAGTTTTGATATTCTATAAACGCTTATGTAAAATGAGAGTCAAGTGTTCATCTCGGCCTTTTAAAGTACTGGGATCTAAGATATCAGACAAAGTAAATAATGTTCTTTTTTCCTTAATACAGACAGGTTTGTTTTATTAATGCAGACAGATCAATCAAAAACTTGTCACTTGCGTTATACAATTTTCGTAATTTCTTTTTTTTGTTCTAAATAATATAATAAAATAAAAATTAATGTGCTACACTCATACGATGATATTCAATGGGTTTGAAATAAGATATTATACAGGGTGAGTCAACGATAGAGTAAAGTTCATTATTTCATTGGTTTCAAAAGTTATGAGAAAATAGTAAATACAAAAGATGTAAAGATTCTTAGGATGCACAATTTAAAATTATTTTAAAGTATACAGGGTGGCTCAAAAAAGCGTGACGAATAAAACATACATTTTTTTAAATGAAACACCCTATTTTTAAATTTTGTTTTGAATTTCTTTTAAAATTATTCAACTTTTTATTAATAATAATGGATACCTAAACCTAATAGTTTTTCCAATATTTCAATTTTTCTAAAAAGAAAATAATTTTCACACTTGCAAAAAAATTACGATAGCGCCATTATTTTTGAAGGTAGATCACTCATATTTGATATTAGCGTTACTCGAAGATGACGTAAAAGATATATGCAACGGAACTTTAATTAGATGCTACAGGGTGTTCAAAATAAACGAATATATTTGGATCATTTTAAATTGAAAAATCTCGATTTTTTAAATGGCGCACCATATATATTATTATTTTTTCTGAAAGATCTTACAAAAACCCACAACTTTTATTAAGTATGTCATATACCTATTTTTAATACTTTGCGATTTATTTTAACTTTTCCAATATTTACCCTTCTTTCTGTCTAAGACTATTGCTATAACATTAGTTGGCCATGACAAAATGACATTGTCAAATTTTAACCTGACATCTGAGTAAATAAATTCATAAAATTTATTGTGGTGTCAGTAAATTAAAAAAAATAAGATGGATTTTCCTAAAGCTGAATTAATTGATATGATTTATATACTGGGTGAGGCGCAAAGAAATACTTTGTTGGCAGTAAGACTTTACAAGGCGAAGTACCCTAATAGACGTGTACCGACTAAGCAATCTCTTCAGTGTTTAATGGAACGGTTTAATGCTAGTGGTAGTATTAAATATGAAAAACGGAAAGTGGTAAACCGGAATGCTACCAATGAGGAAAAAGAATTGGAAATTTTACTTCAAGTTCAAGATAATCCCCAGGTCAGTAGCCGTCAAGTAGCTAGCTTATGTGACACATCCCAATCTACCGTTAACCGCACCACTGAAAACACAAATATCATCCCTTCCACATGGAACTACACCAAGAACTTCTAGACCGCGATTTTGAACAAAGGGTAAACTTCTGCACCATTATAAATGAAGCAATAGAGGCCGATCCAAATTTTTTGTCTAAAATAATGTTTTCCGATGAAGCTACTTTTCGCAGTAATGGTGCAGTTAATCGTCATAACATGCACTATTATTCAACAGTTAATCCAGTCTGGGTAGGGGAAGTGCAAAACCAAAACCATTGGTCACTTAATGTGTGGTGTGGAATAAAACACTTTAATGTTATTATACCATATTTTTTTCGCGAAACAGTTAACGGGCCTAGATATTTAAACTTTTTGCAGAATGATTTACCTCAACTTCTTCAAGAATTTGATAACATTGAGATCCAACAAATGTGGTTTCAGCAAGATGGAGCTCCTCCGCATTACCATCGAGAAGTTCGAGAATTTTTAAATAATCATTACCCACAGAAATAGGGTCGGTAGAGGTGGATTCATTGGATGGCCCCCTCGATCATGTGACCTAACACCACTAGATTTCTTTTTGTGGGGATATGTTAAAGATCGTGTTTATGTGAATCCCCCTACAACACCAGAAGATATGGAAAATAGGATTCGGGACGCATGCAGGAGAATAACACCGTTTGTGCTAAGGAACGTCCAAGAAAATATACGAAAAAGACTAAACATATGTATCCAAGTAGAAGGGCATATTTTTGAACATTTATTGCGCCATAATAATAATTAAAAATAAGTTAATTTGTAGTAATAGGTATTTATTATTATTTACTTTTTCTGTGAATTTAAAATTTAAAAATGGCCAACTAATGTTATAGCAATAGTCTTAGACAGAAAGAAGGGTAAATATTGGAAAAGTTAAAATAAATCGCAAAGTATTAAAAATAGGTATATGACATACTTAATAAAAGTTGTGGGTTTTTGTAAGATCTTTCAGAAAAATAATAATATATATGGTGCGCCATTTAAAAAAATCGAGATTTTTCAATTTAAAATGATCCAAATATATTCGTTTATTTTGAACACCCTGTAGCATCTAATTAAAATTCCGTTGCATATATCTTTTACGTCATCTTCGAATAACGCTAATATCAAATATTAGTGATCTACCTTCAAAAATAATGGCGCTATCGTAATTTTTTTGCAAGTGTGAAAATTATTTTCTTTTTAGAAAAATTGGAAAAACTATTAGGTTTAGGTATGCATTATTATTAATAAAAAGTTGAAGAATTTTAAAAAATTCAAAAAAAATTTAAAAATAGGGTGTTTCATTTAAAAAAATGTATGTTTTATGCGTCACGCTTTTTTGAGCCACCCTGTATACTTTAAAATAATTTTAAATTGTGCATCCTAAGAATCTTTACATCTTTTGTATTTTTTTTCTTATAACTTTGAACCAATGAAATTGAATTTACTATCGTTGACTCACCCTGTACAAGGTGTCCTGATAAGGTCGTCCTCCAGCGATATCTCGAGAACCCTTCACTGCATAGCTTTCGGAAAAAAAAAATTTGTAGTTAAATCCACCTCAAGAAAATGCTGGAAATTATTTTCAAGTTTCTAATTTCGCCGCTAGTGGGACGTAAAATAAGGAAACTTTTTTCTTTTAAGCGTTTTTCCCTAACTTGTCGAATATAGGGAGGGGGCAGGTGCCAATGTACGTTAAAAAAAATAAATAACATTTTTTCGGCTTAACCGATTTTGATAAACTAGGTCTCGTTTGAAAGAGCTTTTACCAGTGCTTAAGACAAAATATTGGTTTAAAAAATTATTTTTTTGTTTTATCCCTAGAGACTAATTTGTGTCAAAGTTATAAATTTTGTCAATTTTTTCGAAAACTTTAAATACAATGGTATTATTATTATAAGTCCATTAAAAAGAGCATAAAAAAACAAAGAAACTGGTGAAAACTGTATTTCGATATCTTAATTAATTCTCGACTTATTGCCGAAAAACTGCATTGCTCGTGTCTTTTCCTATTTTCAGTTGTCAGATAAACAACACGGCGTTTTTATCGAGAATGCCATGGCAACAAAAACCATTTGTTTCTCTGCGAATATTAAATAGTGTAAATAATATTCTTTTTATTTGCTTATTATCAATTTAATAACAGCATTCGTAATTACACGGCTCGTATATAATAATAGCTGATTATTATCTACGGGCTTTGGCTAATTGTATCTTCATTGTGCTGGAATAGGATGCACCTATCCAGTTCCTCTTAAACGGGTTGTCAAATGTTTAGGTATCTTTTTTATTAAAATGCCAACTTTCGTAATACCTTATGGCCTATTGTCTTGCCGCAATAGAAGCATTTGAAAATTTTAAAATAAACGGCGAGCATATCGTATGCCTCGGTGGTGGAATAAGACATAATTTAAAATTACTTAATAACGAGTAACAACACTTCTACAACTAATAATAACGATGAACTGCGATAAACGCGAGAACTGAATTTAAAATTATCAGGTTTGACAAACAATGCACTTGTCATTTTTTGACGACCCTGTTTTCTGTGATTTTCGTCGTCCCGCCACTCTCGAAAACGCAGCGTTGTTTATCTGACAGCTTAAAATAGGAAAGGATAAGAGTAATGCAGTTTTTTCGGCAATAACTCGAGAATTAATTAAGATATCGAAATGCGGTTTTCACCAGTTTTTTTACTTTTTTATGCTATTTTGAATGGGCTAATAATAAAAATACCATTGTATTTAAATTTTTTGAAAAAAATCACAAAATTTATTACTTTGCCACAAATCAGTCTCTGGGGATAAAACAAAAAAATAAATTTATTATACCAATATTTTATCTTAAGCCCTGCTAAAAGCTCTTTCAAACGAAAGCTAGTGTATGAAAATCGGTTTAGCCGAAAAAAAAATATTAATTTTTTTCAAATGTACATTCGCTCCTCCCCCTTCCTATATTTGACACGTTAGGGAAAAACGCTTAAAAGAAAAAAGTTTCCTTATTTTACATAGTTTGTGAGAAAAATATCAAAGACATAAGTTAATATGGCATATTTTTAAATAATCCGAGTTTTTAATTTGTTTCTTAGTTTTACGCCCTCTAGTGGCAGAATTAGACACTAAAAACTATGTGATGAAGGGTTCTCGAGATATCGCCGGAGGACGACCTTATCAGGACACCCTGTATTAAATAAATTATTTTTAACAGTGAATGAATGAAAATAATTGTAATTTTTTATTTATTTTAAGACGTTAAAACTAAGTTTTCGTAGAATAAATAGCTATTAAGCGGGAATAAGTTTGGATATATTATGAACATTAGATATTTTAAGTGATAATTTTTTTTTATCTTGGGACAGTCCACGAAGGCTGATGCCAAGTACTAACGTACCGTGGGTGTCTTTAGTGTGGTGAGGGGAAGTTTGTTCACACGGGACTTAAATTCTTGAAGATTGGGAGGAGAAGAAAAAACTTCTGCGGGCAGCAGGTTCCATAGTCTTGACACTCTAGGGATGAAAGAACGAAGAAAGCGGGAAGTTCGGGGCCTCTCTAACTGAACCGTAAAAGGATGCATAAAAGTTGCACTACGTGTTGCTCTGTTGGGAGCTGCCAGAGAAGAAATTATACTGGCCAATTCCTCTAAGCAGAAGCCGTGAAAATACTTATAGAAGAGTGACAGATTCCCTACAGCTCGACGGTGGGCAAGAAGAGGAAGCCTTTCTGTGAGCGTTGGATCATTAATGAGACGAACGGCTCTTCTCTGAATGGAGTCCAGAATGCTAAGTGTTGTAGGGGACGCCATTCCCCATACATGAGAACAATATTCTAAAGAGGGTCTGATTTGGATTACATACAGAGTGTACAGATTGGAAGAAGAGAAATATTTTCTGGCTCGGAAGAGGAATCCAATCTTTTTTGAAGCTGCCGAAGCTATGGATGAAATGTGTTTGTGCCAGTAGAGGTTATTCTCAAAAGTAACGCCGACAAGATTAAACGACTCTTTGTTCTGCAGAACTTGGCCGCTCATATGTAAGGGATGAGCATTTGCAGACTTTTTCCGCGACAGCGAACATGACTGTGTTTTCGAGGCATTAAACTAAACAAGATTTTTTGCGCCCCAATCCAAGATAAGTTTGGGGTCTTGTGAAAGAGATATATGCATTGACCTGCGCTTGTTTTCCAAATAAGAATTACATGGTGACTTAAGAAATTGAATACTAGAGTGGAAGGTACTATCGTCAGCAAAACTATGAATGAGATTGATTGTGGAAGAGAGAAGATCGTTAATGTGTAGAAGAAACAGCGTGGGTGCCAGCACTGAGCCCTGGGCACCCAGCATTAATTTGGTAGAAGCTGGAAGAATGACCATCTATAGTAACTGATATACGTCGATAAGAAAGGAAACTGGAAAGCCAAGAGCAAAGCTTAGGTGAAAGACCGTAAGAAGGAAGTTTGTTAAGAAGCCCGTCATGCCAGACCTGATCGAAAGCTTTGGATATGTCAAGAGCAACGATCTGGGATTCACCAAGAAACTCAATGGACTTGATCCAGTTGTGTGAGACAAAGGAAGGAAGATCAGCTGGGGATCTTCTGTGACGGAATCTATACTGTCTATTATGGAAGATATTGTGTTTTTTCAGATACTTTAACATTTGGGAATTGATGAATTTTTCCATTACTTTGCAAACACTTTTTGTAGTTTTCTACTTTCTACTATATGGATCATCTGAATTTATTTTAACCCCTCTAAAATTATTTTTTATATTAAAATTACCTTTTAAATACAATCCTACTAGTACTTAATAATGCTGGTACAAATAATTTTGTACAAAAAGAGAAAATACCCCAATGAAATGGCGTCAAACTTGATGCAGATATGGTTTAATTTTTACAAGAACTGACGAAACACACTTAATTTCTGTTTGTTATTAAATAGTTACATTATAAAATTGGACAGTGGTATAAAATTATTGTTTATAATATTACTGGTAATAAAAAGGCTTTTTCAAAACTTTAAATGCAACGTTCAAAACACAAACCCATGCATTAACGATTGATCGTAACGCAACATAGAATAAGAGTGTCATGAAAACAATTGAACATAAATAATAAAGCAAAATATCTGTCACGTCAAGAAAGCAGTTGTCAAGAAATTGTTTATTTGTGTTATTTTATAATATTGTTTCCTAAAAACTTAACTCTTCAAGATAAAATTGAAATTGTTCTGATATATGGCGAACATACAAGGCATCGAGATATCGCTAATATTTTTAATGCCAGACATCCTGGTAGAAATATTTAACCATCCACGGTTTTGGTTTAAAGGAATGGGAGCAAAACTTATTTATTTTTGCTTATTATATTTTATGGACCGATAAAGACACTTTTATTTCAAATAGCGTGGTAAGCTCCCAAAATTGCGGATGGTGGGCTCAAGAAAATCCAAATTTTGTAATAGATGTATGTGTGTGATCAATATTCTTTCAAACGAAGCGTCGTGTGTGGCATGTTGAACAATCAAATTATTGGACCTTACTTCTTTAGAGGTAATTAAGTTTCGACGTATTTTTACAATTCCTAAACACAGAAATACTAGTTGTCCTTAATAATATGCCATGCCTCTTAGAACAAGAAGAAACTTATGGATCAGTGTGATGGGAATCCCATTTACAATTCAAGACCAGTTAGGGAACGTCTTTCGATAATTTTCATAGGCAAATTAATTGGTAATAATATGCAGCAGAATTGTTCACCAAGGTCAGCTGATTTAACTCCACCAGATTTTTTCTTGTGGGGTTATTTAAAACAACAAGTATATAAGCAAAGACCGTTTCACAATGTCGACCACTTAAAAAGGGTTAATAGTAATTTGAAGAGTCATACTTGGTACTACCTCTCATCAAAATAAAATTAATATATACCTGGTGGTTCAATTATTATGTCTAAACAATTTTATTCCACTAGAGCTCTTTGGAAGTCAATATCTCCGAAAAGGAAGACTATAAAAAAAGTTTCTTTCAGGTTGTATTCTGTTCAAGTGTTTTTTTTCATATCCGGAAAATTTCTCACATTTTCCCAGACACCCTGTACATTTATTCAATTTCAAAGCACTCCTTGATAGTAATTTAAAGAGTCTTATATACCGACGTATTATATCAAAAAAAAAAAAAAAATCCATACCTGGAGGTTCAAAAATTATGTGGGCTTCTTTATGAACGACTTTTGGTTCCAACCATTGCATGCGGTGTTGTTTTGACAATGCGTGTTCAGCAATCCCTGACTTCGACGTTTTACCTCATTCCGTATGTTTTTTGTGTTTTTCCCCTCCTATCTTAAATGTACTTTCTATTTTCCCAATGCATATTTCACCACATTCACAGGGAATTTGGTAAATCCAGTCTTTATTTGAAACATTGTTGTCCGGTCTCGTCTAGTAAGAATACTTTTTAGAGCGGTTTGGATTTAATGCCTTTTTAATATTATACTTATTCGCGATTCTGCGAATTTTTTTCAAAATTCTTTTTTATAATACGGAATTGTCATAAATGTTTGGTCTTATAAAGTCTTGATTAAGTTGGATTTTTTTGTCTTGTCTTAAAGTTTGTCGATGATTTTTGTAATCAGTCTTTTACTGTTACCATTTTGCTTAAGATTCCTAGTTATATTAATATTTTTTTCTTACAAAGATTTCTTGCTATTACATAAGGTCACTGCGCGTTTATATAGAGTACGTATGACCCTGTTTCCTTAGAGTGATTAGAATTCTGGTGTAAATATTGTCCAGTGTGGGTAGGTTTTCTGTATACCGAGGTTTGTATATTTCCATTATGTTGTTTACCTAAATATTTTTATAACTAAAACATAATCACAAAAATCGATAGTCTCAGAAACATAACCTTGTTGTATTTTTGTAGTTTCCATGCTTTTTACTACCCACGTATATCTTTATTGTATTGAAATATGTTTAGCTGAAGTTACAAGTAGTTCTCGTTAAACTGTTAACACAATACATTAAACAAACAAAGCTCTGTACAAAATAGAAACCTTTAGAGAATATTAACAGATAGAGTAGGTGCAACTGCAGCTGGCAGTTTAAGAGAATCTGGCAAATCATAACAAGAGATTTCTATTTCCAAGCAAAATCTCTAAATACATTTTCTACGAAGTTACAACAGAATCAATAAAATATCCATCTAATTATCAAAACAGTTTTTTACAGCAACGTCTTGTTTTTGACAGTTCTAAGGTGTTTTGTTTAAATTGATGCAAAATAATTTCAAGGCTGTCCACTGATTACTAGTTATTTTTTAAATAATATATTGATTTAATTATATTGAAATACAATGCCAGTAAATCAAAAAATAAAAAAATAAAAAAAATGCTTAGACCGTCGATTCATATTTTGATCGCACTCTATTTTTTTATTTCTGTTAACACTGGTATCTCAGATTCTTTTGCCGATGTAACTGTCAAGCTTAAGTCAAATTGATTAATAGCTATTTATGGTACTAGTGTGTTGTTATACATATAAGTCACGCGAGAAAAGTTTAGCCCTTGAGGCCGTAGGCCGAGAGGGCTAATTTTCTCAGTGACTTATATGTAAAAACACACGTGTTCCATACAATATTTTAGCCAAAACTGTCATATTATTATAATAAAAAGTTTAAGTAAGATACAAAGAGAAGATTCGTGATAGTTTCCTGTAGTATATTTCTAATTTGTCAGATTATGTGACATAGTAAATAACAGGTGGATTTTATTTGAAATAATGCAATTTTTCGAAAAAGGTTGCGGTTTTGCAACTAAAGTGATTGTTTATTTAAAAAAAAATGATGTTTGTCAAGAACTGAAAAAGTCCTAAAATGGAAAACTTTCAAGTTTATAAAGGAATTCGGGAAGAAGCTAATAGAGCAATAACCAACCTGATCCCAGAGAAATCAAGACAGTTTTACAATAAGAAATTTCGTGAATTGGAAGTGTGGATAAAAAATAAAGGCATTCAATTGGTAAACGAAGAAGTTTTACTGGCATATTTCTTATATTTAAATGAGAAACTTGCCCCTTCATCATTACGGACGAAATATTTCATGGTAAAAACAACCCTTAAGATCTATAAGAACATCGATATCTCCAGATATGGAAAAATTTTAGCGTTCGTTAAATCAAAATCTAGAAACTATACGTCTACGAATGACAAAGTTTTAGAAAGAGCTGAAATCGAGGAATTTTTGCAAGAAGCCTCCAATGAATATTATCTCTTAGCCAAGGTAGGCATTTTGTTTTCCATTATAGTTGCCTTTTTACGCTTTAATCTTTTTACGGTCCTGGAACATGTTCATATTTTTTTACGTTTCTTGTAATCAAGGTTTTTCTGTATAATATATAATAATATAATTTTTCGATTTCAGGTGGTCTTGATACTAAGCGTTTCTGGTGCCCGTCGATTCGACGAGTTGACAAAGTTGCTGATAGAAAACATCGAGGACAAAGGACAATACCTTGTTATTCAAATCCCTGAAACAAAAACCAATAAATCAAGATGCTTTACCTCTTTAAATAAAAGTTTTACGGTAAACCCTATTAAGTTAATGAAGCAGTATTTTAAAATACGACCAAAAAATGTACCCACCAACAGATTTTTTTTTTAATTATCAGAAAGAGAAGTGTACTTCTCAGTGTGTTGGTATAAATAAAACTTTTAAAATACCAAATGCTGTGGCAAAATTTTTGGGATTGCCTGACTCTAATTTATATACTGGTCATAGCTTAGGCCGCACATCAGCACCCTCCTGGCCAATGCCGGAGGAGACCTCATAATCCTCCATGGTGGATGGAAATTATCTACCGTGGCTGAAAGCTATGTTGAAGAATCAATTTCGAACAAAATCGAAATTGCAAAAAAATACAGGGTGAGCAATCTCAAGCTGTCGATAATACAGGGAAAAGCATAATTTCTGTGAATGTTCCCGAAAAAGTGTGACCGGTGCTGATGCTAATCTTAACGGTAATTTCACAATCAATGTAAACATTAGTATTAACGATAAGCAGTAGCACATAAGTTTAGTAATAGTATAGTGTAGTAGTAGCAAAAACTAATGTTGTTTTGATTGTAATATTGAATTTGTTTGACATGTTGTGTTGGATCCTGTTTTAAATAATTTTTTGGAATAAAGCAATGTTAAAAGCACTATGTATTGGACTGATTTTAGGGCATCGGGCTAGTAAACTTCATAACCCACTAGTGTGTCGTCTATAATAGACGGATAATATGACAGTTTTGGATAAACAACTTTATCCATTCCCTGCTAGTTATAAGAGTCAATATTTGTGTTCAATTTAGGCAGGTAAACTATCAAATAACACACTAGTGTGTTATAAACATAATCCCAATAGTGGGTTATGTGTATAACTCGCTTTCTTGTTTTTAAATATGTATTTATTTTTAATCGTTATTATTACAAGTATTTAAATTAACATTAATATTAAATAAAAATGTAGTCCAGTAACTGAAGACCTGAAAGTACCCAAAGCTGTAAACAAATCTGTACAGTTTTCATTTGTGGCGCAATTCTTAGGTCTTCAGGATGCTTTCGAGCGAGAAAAAGTTTATCACAATTCCAGTAGAACCCGCTGAAAATGCCCTTCAAAGTCCCAAAACTGAAAATTTCCGCAAAAATCCAAAATATGCGAACTAGAGAATTTTGTTTAACAAAAATGAAGATCATCCCCGAAATCTACAAAATTGTTCTAATCATTTTTCGCATCCCAATATTTTTCAAAAACGGCCCAAACCATTTTTTTCTAGAACTCCGGAAACGACTAAAAAATGCAAATGGGAAAAACAATTTTTTAAACAAAAAGCAAGAAAGATGGTAAGGAAATCTTTTTAAGATCAAAGGACACTTGCTAAGGTCTCATTATAAAAAGAAATATTAATAACAAACCATTTTTCAAAAACTACCAATAAATTTTTTAAATATTTTTAAAATATTGTAAACAAAAACTTTGTGTTTTTTTTAAATCCAAAAAAAAACAGAATAAACCCAAACTTATATGCAATGATAGGTCCCGGGTTTTTTTAAATTCCATAAACTTTAAAAAATAAAATTATTCCCCAAAGAAAAGGGGTTATATGTTTTCGAAATCGTTTTTTGGGAATTCGAAACTTTTTCCCCGATTGGTCTTTTCCCCAAAGTGTCAATTGTAGGAGCCTTTATTCTTAAGTTTTTTGCGATTCGCAATTTTTAAAAAAACTAGGGGGGGGGAAAATTGACGGATTCTTTTGGTCGATAAAATTTTAAAAAGGGGAATGACTTTTTTGATTCGAATTTTTGAAATTGAGAAGCGGGAAAATTGATTTTTTAAGATTTTCGAATTCCGCAAAAATTAAAAAATTATTATATAATATTTTATTTTTTTTAAATTTTTTATTAATTTTATTAAATTTATATATATATATATATATATATATATATATATATTTTTATATATATATATATATATATATATATATATATATATATATATATATATATATATATATATATATATATAAAAGGGGGTCCCCAAAAAATACCCCCCGTTTATTACTTTTTTATTTATTATTAAAAAAATTTCCAATTTTTGGGGTTTTTCCCGGGTCATTTGAAAAAAAATTTTTGGTTTTTACGGGGTTTCCCCAAAAAGGTCCCCAAAGAAAAAATCATTTTTTAAAATAAAACTTTATTTTTTTTAATTTTTGGGGTTTTTTTTTGTAAAAAAATTTTCCTTAAAAATTTTTTTTAAATTTTTTTCAGTTTAATTTGAGAAAAAAAAAAAAAAAAATTTTTTTTTTTAAATTTTTTAAAAAAAAATTTTAAAATAAAAATATAAAAAATAGGGTTTAAAATTAAAAAAAAAATTAAACCCCAGGTTTTTTTTAATTTGGGTTTTAATCGTTTTCTGTTTTTTTTAATTAACTGTACAGGGTGTCCTTTGTGTCAAACTCTTCAAATTTGAAATCACTTTTTTTTTTTATTTTAAATACGAACCCCTTTATTTTTAGGTCGTTAGATGTAGAATTAAAGAACAAACATTTTTTTTTTAAATTTTAACCCTATCGAAATTCCTGACACATTAAAAGTTATTCGTTGAAAACTCATTTTTACCCCTTTTAATAGCAATAACATTGAATAAAAATGATAGGGGCTATGAAAAAAAAAATTTTTGACAATGGAGTTTATTTAACACAAAAAATTAGTTTGACAAAATTATAAAAATTGAGTAAAAATTATTATTTATTAATTGAATTAAATTAATTTAAAAAAAAATTTTTTAATTTAAAAAACCTAATTTTTTTTAATTTTTAAACTTTCGGCCCCAAAATTTATGTGACTTTAATCAATTTCCCCGGTAATAATTAACGTTATTGGGGGAAATCTAATGTCAATAAATTGTTTTTATAGCCACCTATAATTTTTATATAATGGTATTACTATTAAAATACATTTAAAAATAAAATTTTTAACGAATAACTTTTAATTGTTAGGAATTTTGAAGGGTTAAAAAAATTGAAAAAAAATTTGTTTTTTAATTCCCCCTCTAACGACCTAAAAAATACAGGGTTGTATTTAAAATAAGAAAAAAAAAAAGTGCTTTTAAAATTTAAGAGTTTGACACTAAATTTTGGGGACCCCAGTTCGAATTAACCAAACATTACATAAGCGACTGATATAACCCCCTTAATAAGTTCCCCCTTTTTAATTCTATTATTCAAGCCCCCTGGGATTTTTTTTTATTTTTTAAAACAATGGGGGAAAAAGTTTTTTTTTAAATTTTATTTTTTTTTTTTGAAATTACTGAACCGATGTTGATAAAATTTTAGAGGAAAAAGGAGTTGACTACAAGAAGTACCTAAATATATAAAAAAAAAAAAGTGTTCCATTTAAAAAAATGCACCATCGTGACGTCACACTTTTTTGCGACACCCTGTATAACCAAAAAAATTTTTTTCTGAAATTAAAACCTAGGTTAAAAAAACGTCTGCAAAAAAAAGAAAATTTTACAGTAAAAAAAAAATGAGCCACATAAGACGGGAGGTGAGCTTTTAGGGGCCCCGTATATAATAATAGGAAACCCCTTTTCTAAAAGGTGCTGTAAAATGCAAATTCTGTATGTTTTTTTTCTTGGGCGGATTGACGGAACGAGGAATAAAGCGGGGATCGGGGGGCTTTTAAAGTTCCCAAAAAAAAAAAAAACTAGGGTTTTTTTTCGATAAAATCTAATCTTATAGGATTAAAGCGATCCTTTATTTCATGACAACTTGTCATTCTCTCATATGTTTTAATAGCACATATGCAGTTGATTTCAAGTAAAAATTAAAATAAAAAGTTTAAAGTTTCCAGCATATTCCTACTGATTCAGCCTCACCGTTAAGACAGTGCCAAAAAGCGTGCAAGAGAGAAAGATGAATCAAAATATAATCTATTAAATTGGTCGAGAAGGACTGGCTGACGAATCAGCACGACGAGTGGGATATATACCCTTCTCACCGACCAATGAGCACGTAGAAGCGAGAGGGAAAGGTTATACTGTAATTCTTCTGTCGCTCTCGCTTGCTGCCTAGTAGCAAGGCTTCCTCTATAAGTATATGCTTAAAGGTTAAAATAAGTTGTGATCTTTAATGTAATTTCTTATTTTTATTTTATGTTATTTGCCTGTATAAGGACTTTATGTTGTTGTTTGTTTTAATAAATCCACCTTATAAGATGCAATTATGAAGGTCAGTAAATGGAATAGCCCTTCTTCACCAGTAAAAATTTTCAACTTGATCCTTATTTTATTTAAAACAATACACAGAGAAAAACCTAGCATAATATTGTTAAAAAAAATTAATTATAAATAACACAAAAAAGTTTTAAAGAAGGAAAATTAATTAAAATGTCAATACAGAGCGTCAATACTTTCATCTTGCATCTTGCCAACAGTTCCAGCACTAAATCCCTAAAAAAATCGCAGTCGCAGCGCTATGAAATACCAAAAAAACCGGCGGAAAACTTTTGCGAATTCGTAATTTGTAAATCGCATTTCGCAAGCTTATGAACTACGCTTAATGAAACAATCGTCCGCCCGCTTATAAGTGAATCCATGAAGATAGCAGCATTCTAGGGCTAGAGCGGCAGCTAAAATGAGGGGACTTTTGGGTCCCGTTATCTCGAAAACTATCTATTTTTTGAAAAAAATTGTAAGGACCATTTTTGTAGATTACAAGGCGATCTTTATTTTTTTTAACAAAACTCTTCACTTCGCATATTTTGGCAAATATTAGCGGGAAACCCATTTTTCGAGCCTTGAGAAGCCATTTTTAGCCTTTTCCCCCTGTTAATAATGATAAACTTGTTTTTGCTCGAAAGCATCTCCGAAGACCTAAGAATTACGCCAGAAGGGAAAATTTTCCAGATTTATTTACAGATTTGTTCCCTCATTTACTGGACTATTGCTGTTTTATTAATTTATTAATGCAGGCGTTTTGGTTACTTTTTGCCGTAGGCGTAAAAGTGCAATTTACGCCCTCAAATGGGAGCGCAAAATTGTATTTTAGGCCCGTTCGTACAAAAAACTTCTTAGGATAAGTACCTCAGCAAGAGGTAGACATAATTTCGAAATGACTTACCGTCAGAATGAGGCAGAGGGTGCACATGAATGTAGGGGCCGTCTCTCTGGAAAAACTTCCGCAGCTGGGGACAGTCTAGCTCACGCATTTCCCCAGCAGAGGGCGGGCGGGACTGCTCCGGGACCCGTGCTCATGTGCCCCTAGGCCCCTGCTCTCTAGGGCACCGTGATTAGTAGAGTAAGGTTATCTGAAAAGAAAAATATGTGTTAATTGGCCCCTGAGACAAGGAAGATCAAGAATTTAGCCCTATGAATAACTGTGAAAGCTACTGTTCAAAAGTAACGCTGGCATGTTTAGATTACTCTTTGTTTTGCAGAATTTGTACGGTCATTAGTAGAGAATAAATATTGGCAGATTTTTTTTACGACAGGGAACATAATTGAGGTTTTAAAACCATAAGGTTAACAACATTTTTGGTGCTCTAGTCGACTATTAATCAGATCCTGTAAAAAAAATATATCTATTACCAATCGCTTGTTTTTCAAGTGGAGTCTTGTTCAAGTTGGAGTTTTTTGTCTTATTTTAAAATTTGTCGAGGTTTCCTTAACCAGTCTTTCACTGTATCCGTTCTGCTTAAGATCCCTAGATATCTTGCCGGAGGCAATTTAGATGTTTTAAGAAACCTTCAGGTTCTTCATTACCTGTCCATACAATAAATTATAAATATTTATATAGAAATGCCTGAAAGAAAAGAAAATTTAAAGAAGTTGTAATAATTGTTAAACACCAAAATGTATTAAGCAAGCTTAGTATCGACATTCCAAATATTTGACAGCCGTTGCTGGACTGTGAAAAATCTGTAAAGATTCAATTATTTGTCACTTGAAAATGGCAGAATATACATCACCAACCGAAACGCTGTGAAACAATTAACAAATAAAGACAATGAAATCTCGGGATTTTAGTGGTATTAAAACCATAACATTGTCTGACACTTCTGAGAAAAAATAAAGTACAAGGTGGTCCCCGGGAGCGGAAAGTTTTGATAATGTTGTGGTTAGTTTTTTGAAATTATCTGTCACTGTATGCCATTTAGTAATCATGGAGCAGTGGTCTGGTGAGCAACGTAGATTTGTGATTAAGTCGTACTATAAAAACAATAACTCTGTGGTTGCCGCTCAGCGACATTTCCGACTTTATTTCCAAATTGGTCGACATGGCAGAGTTCCTTCAGCTCATGCTATAAAGGAATGGATCGTAAATTTTAAAAAACAGGTTTACTTGTCAATGTCAAACATAAAGGACCAAAGAAGAGAATGAAATCGATATACACAATTTGTGGATGTCTGACGAGGCGCACTTTCGTTTATCCGGCTATACCAACAAAACAAAATTGTCGTTTCTGGAGAAAAATCCACAGGAGCTCTACGAACAATCATTACATAGCTCAAAAGTGACGGTATGGTGTGCGATGTCTTCAGTGGGAATTATGCTACTTTTTTGAGAGATAAGAATGAGAATGCTGTTTCCATTAACTCGTGCGTTATACCGGTATGATAAACCGGTTTTTGAGTCACCGCTTGAACAAATTTTCACACATTTCCACACACACTTCACACACCACGAGAGCGTCATTAAGTTTCTTGCAAAGATTGTTTCCGCAAACATGTTATTTCCAGACAAGGAGACCATCTATACTTTGAGGGGACATTGACTGACCGCCAAGATCGCCAGACTTAACGGCTTGCGATTACTTTTTGTGGGGCTACCTAATCAAAAAGTGTTCATTAATAAACCAAGAACTATTCAGGTGTTAAAAAAAAACATTATTAAAGAAATTGCGTACGTTCATGTAGATATGTTTCATGTTATGGCGAATTTCCATGACAGAATTCAAGAGTGCATACAGAGAAGGGGAAGACATTTTCTCGGTATTATTTTTAAGAAATAAAAATGCTATATTACTAGTTTGTTAATGTTATACTGTATTTTTATTTAGGTTTAATTGCCTTTAGAATCATAAAGTATTTAAAACTTCCCGCTTCCTTGTATATTTTGTAAAAAAATAATTTTTTTTTTTAATTTTTAAAAATCGGGTATATTACTTATGGTTTGAAATTATCACATTTATTATAACAACTTATGAGCAATAGGTATAAACTAAACTCATGTATAATGCAGGATATTACAGTTGAAAAAAAAAAAAATATCAGAAACCGACAAAAATTTCAAAATTAAGAACGGTGTAATTTAATTTTAATTAAAATTAAAGTAAATCTTTCATTTTAACAATTACCCCGTTTGCAATGTATATAATACAAATATTTTCTTGCAACAAGGTACGAACATTCTCCTCTAATTATATTATTCCAGTCAGAAACACCGGGCTTCATTTCGTGTTAAATTAAACTGAGAATTTTATGAAACCAAATATTTACTTGCTCTCTGCTCATTAACGATGGTCGAAAACTGCACGGAAGCTTTGGATGAACCTACTTCTTTAAAATAATAAAATTTAAAATAAAAAGATTGCTATAAACGTGGTTTTATTAGTCTGTGAAAAATAAATGCGTGGTGTAACATTGGCATATACAGGCAGGTAAAGTGTAGTAGAAACATAGGCAGGGAACTGATGAATTTACTACTATCCGCTTCGATCGATAAACAGCATGATTAACCGAACGAGATCTCAGTTTGTAATATGCTTTCGGACGGGTGTGTTGTATGGTTTAAGGCGCGCTTGAAAATTTAGAAAAATAAATGTATGCGGTCTAATCTGTTGAAAAAACAGTTGATACTTATGAATATGGAATTAAATACCAACAGCTTTATTTATCAGTTCATTAATTGCCAAAGCAAAATAAAAAGTAAGTTCTCTAAACCCAAAACTTATTTCTAAAATTAAAATAGTACGCAATGAAAAAATAAATAATTATAAACATAAAAAATACTCTAAAATGAAATTATAATAAATATTCGAACAAACCTCCTTCTTGCGCAAGGCAATATCCCAAACGATCGTAAAACTCCGTCTAACGTTTGTTAGCATATTAGGGCTGATAATTTGAAAAGCTGCTTCGATTTTTATTCGAAGTTCTTCTAAATTATTAGCCCCATCATGACCATAAACCTTATTTTTTAAATAACCCCACAAAAAAAAGCATTAGGAGCAAGGTCTGGTGATCTCGCGGGCCACAAAATGGTTCCACGTCCACTAATCAAACGGTTAGGAAACGTATTTTTCAAATATTCTTGAACAATACGTCCATTGTGAGCGGGACAACCATCTTGCTGAAACCAGATATAACCAAATCTTACTCCTAATAATTGGCAAATTGCCGGTACAATTTGTTGTTGTAACAGATCCAAATAAATTGCTGCAGTTAAATTGCCTTTAATAAAAAATGGTCCAATAAGGTGTTCTCCCACCATACCAGCCCAAACATTCAATAATTTCTAAGGATACTGGGTTCGAACCTTAAAATACCTGTGTAGGTTTTCACGAGACCGATATCGAACTTGAGTTGGATTATGCCGATTCATCGGTGAAAACAATCGATCTAAGAAAGTTTTCATCTGTATTTGTCTTTTCCATTATTAATTCGCAAAACTCCATACGTCGAAATTGGTCTTCGGGAAAAATTTCATGTGTTTTTCGGGCCTTGTAAGATCAGAAACCATTTTTTTAAGGACTCTTTTAACTGTAGTAGGCGATGAATCTGAAATAAATTTTTTGAACAGAATTTCTTTAAGCGCTTTAAATATTTTTGTTTTATGTAAATTAACGTTGATTTGTTAACTGTTAAGTTATAGCATCGGCACTAACCAAACTATTGCTTTACTGCTTTTGAGATTTGGGTGCGTTTAGTGCATACATAATGCATACCTTGTGTTGTTAGTTTTAATTTATAATTAGAATAATAATAATGTTTACTTTTAACACTTATTTGATTTTTTTCATGAGTGTACGCGATTATTTTAGTAGGATTTATGTTTGTAAATTAATTTTTATAATGAACATTTAAAATAAAAATTTTGTTTTGCCTGATTAAAGAGAATTTTTGCAAAATTTTAAAGTTGTGTTTAATATCGTTGCAACAAACATGAAGTTTGTGATTCCCTAAAAAAAATAAAAATCTATGGTAATGTTACAGATATGCTTGAATTTAAACAAAGTTTTGCAAAATTAATTTAATTTTAAATAATTTATGAGAGTGTTTAGTGTGAATATTAAAAAAAAATAAGAAAAACTTTAAGGGTTTTTCAAAAAAAAGAAAAAAATTCTTAGGAGGCCACGTTTTGGTATTTACGCACAACTTTTAATTTACGCACAACTTTTCTTTATAACATTTTGCCGAATTTCCTGAAATGAGGGTACTTTACTCTTGTACAATTTTTATATTTTTTGACCTACCCTGTATGTTGTTTGACTTGCAACCATTCTAAGTACATCTTATATGATTATCGAACATGCACCGACTTTCGACCAGACTGTATTTTACCAAGATCGTCGTATCCACCCGTCTCGTTCTCATGAATGGAACTTTTGAAATTACATCCAGACTTCCTAAATTCCCACAAATACCGTAAATTTCCTTCGTTTATTTTTATAATTTTTATCAAATCCCAGCTGTCATATCAAGGTTTTTACAACAAAAACTTTTTATTAATGTATCGTAAAATAAAAAATGAGTGTTTTTCCTACGGCCAACGGGTGTTTGGTGTTAAAACTTTGGCAGAAATAAAACTTTTGATCCCACTGAAACTCTGAATAGCTTGTCGGGAATAAAGTAAAACGAAACAGCGAAAAGTGAATTTGTTACTTTGATTCGGTTTTTCATTTTCTAAATTTCAGAATATATAAGATGAAAGGAAAGTTCTCAGTAAGTATATTGGGTGATCTACTTATTCTAGACGTGAAAAAAATAAATAAAGAAAAACAATGATATACACTGGCGCAAAAATTAGAAATATTGAGAAATGTTATACTTAATGAAAATTGAGTTTGTTAACACTAATGTACTAAAGAATATTATGAATTTACAAAAAAAACACAAAATTTAAAAAGAAACAATAATTATTATATTCCATAGACATAAGTTGATTGGTGTTGTGTTGTGCCTTTCAACAAAAACTAATATAAGAGAAAATAAATCATTTTTAATAAGGCTTATGGGCGCCACGAACTTTCAGAACTTTATTTATGCGTCTTGGCATACTTAGAATTAAGTTATCCAGTTGTTCCTGTGGAAGAGCTTTCATGAGAGAGATAAGACTCTTCGTAGGTCCTAGTAGTGTTGGGTGGAGGATGGTGGTTGTCAAGGGCTCTTTGGAGCATACCTCATACATGCTCGATAAGGTTTAGGTCTGGTGAGCGTGAAGGCAACCTGAGATGCGTTATTTCTAAATTTTGTTAAATTTCACATATTGTAATTTTTATTTTTTTTTTTTTTTTTTTTTTTTTTTTTTTTTTTGTTTTGGTGATATTCATACATTATATTTATTGTGATAAGGAATACCTATATATATATATATATATATTATATATATATACATATTATATATAGTATTGGTGATATATATATCACCAATTATTTTATATATATAAAATTATATATTTATTATATATATATATATATATATATATATATATATATATATATATATATATATATATATATATATATATATATATATATATATATATATATATAGATATATAAGACTTTAAGCAACTGTTAGAAATTTTATGTAGGATAAAGACAATTCTTGACAGAGTCAATAGTCGAGGAAACGAGGTAGTGCACTGTCAATTTTTTGTGTAGTAAGATGGATCTGCGGAATGCGGTATTTTGCGTTCTACAAACTTTGTAAACAAATTTAATTAATTGCAGTTATGAAAACAATTATAATTAGTTAAATAATGATGGAAATGAGGTCTAATTTGTTACTCGGGGATTTTCAAGGTCGCTGAACATGAATATGACATTTTCATGGGCCTGCGGAGTACCTAGTGGACGCTAAAGATGGTGTAAACGTCGCCTTCTGGAGTTTTACGACAATTTCTCTAAATATCAGCTCAATTTTGTTACTCGGAGGCTTTTAAGGTCGCTGAACACGAATATGACATTGAAAAAGGTCTGCGGAGAACCTGGTGTGCGCTAAGGATGGTGTAAACGTCGTCTTCTGGAGTTTTACAACAATTTCTTCTAATATCAACCCAATTTGGTTACTTGGGGGGTTTTCGAGGTCGCTGAACACGAATATGTCATTGGCAAGGGCCTGCGGAGTACCTGGTGCGCGATAAGGATAGTGTAATCGTCGCCTTCTGGAGTTTTACGACAATTCCTTAATATCAGCCCAGCTGTGTTACTCAGTGGTTTTCGAGGTCGCTGAACATGAATATGACATTGGCAAGGGCCTGCGGAGTACCTGGTGCTCGCTAAGGATAGTGTTAACGTCGTTTTTTGGAATTCGAAAACCCCCCGTATAATAAATTAGGGCTTATTTCCATCATTATTTACCTAGTTTTGATTTTTTTACAATTGCAAACTTTTTCATTGGCTATTTATTAAATTTATTCACCAACTTTGTAGACGTTCAAACGAATCAAATGCAAAAAACCGTATTCAAATCCATTTCACTGCACAAAAATCGACAGTTATGTTTATTTTTGTGCCAAATTCTTGTAGGTGTAAAACAGTTCTTACATACCAAATTTTAAGTTTTTACTCCCCCGAGAAGTGCCTCATATTTTTTAAAAGATTTGTTGCTATTTTAAATAGAAACTCTTATTTTTGGAATTCGAAATAGCAGGTTATTTATAATGGTTTGTTTATTAGAGATACAGTATATGTTTCTGTCACAGCTAAATTATAATTTGGCCAATAATTTACCGAATTCATGTCATTTCTGATCAGACCGAAATGAATTATGTAGATATATCAACTAATAATGGCCATTTGTCTCAATGGGTTTTCGGTTTGATGAAAATGTGAAATGTTTTCGATTTTTTTATGGAAAAATTTTTTTTTTTTTTTTTTTTAAATTTTTTAAATTTTTTAGCGTCAATAGCACCAAATGGGGGAAAACCCCAAAGCAAAAAATTGGGCATTTTTAAAAGACTTTCCGAATTTTAAGTGTGTAATTTTTTTCCCCGTGCATTTTCTAAAAAAAAAACCCCAAAGTATCCCCTTTTAGTTTTGAGATAAAAAAAAGGGGAAAATTTTTAACCCCCCAGCCCATTTTTCGGGGCCCGAATTTCCCCCTTCTTTTCCTCCCCCTTTTATTCCCAGGAAAACCCCCCCGTGGGGAATCGTGAGAAAAGGGGGTCCGGGGCCTCCCCCTCAAAAAAAAAATTGGGGGGGAGGAAAGTACTCAAAGGGCCCTTTTTTTGTACGCCCTGCTTGATAAGAACTTAAACATTTTTTTTTTAAAAAAGTTACCTACTGACTAAAAATTTGGTATTCATTTTTTTGCTAATCCTAACCGGAAATGATTCCAAATCAAGATTTGGGGCCCAAAAAAACTAAAACCCGTAAAAATGGTCTAAAAAAAAGGGGGTTTTTTAAAGGGTTTTTTTGGGGTTTCCCCGTTTTTTTAATTTGATATTTTTTTTTACTACTGTATAAAAAAAAAAAAATTTGTGGTCCTAGCAACGCGAATGATAAGAAAAAAACCCTTTCCCGGGGTTTTTCCGGGGGTTTTAAAGGGTTTTCTAATTTGAAATTTTCAACCTGGAAAAAAAAAAATAAAGAAAAAAAATTTTTGCTTGGGGGGAAAATTTTAATTTTTTAAAAAAAAAATAACTAATTTATGACAAAATATTTTAAAAAACAAGGGAGTTTTTAAAAGTAATTGTGCAATTTGAGCAATTAGCAAAAGAAATTAAAGGAAAATACTTGAATTAACATTTTAAAAAATTTTTTTTTGGGGGGTATCTTTTGACGTTTTAAAAAAAGGGGGGCCCCATGTATCTACTGATGTCTTCAAGCAAAAAAATTTTTCCCCAAATTTTTTTTTTGGGGTACATTTGAAATAGTTTTTTTCCCCAATTACTTGATTAACCCCTTTACCTCTTTCATAACGATAAAAAAAAACGCTCATCAAAAACCCTTGGGGTTATTTTTAAAACCTTTTCAAACCCAAAAAAAAGGGGAACTGAGCCTTCATCGTTGGTTTACAAAGTTTCTTTTAACTTTATTTTTAGATTTCACTATTTTTACTATAGCCACGTCATTTTTTATTTCTACATCTTTTGCTTCATTTTTTTATATTTCGTCTGTCCGGTTTCCCCAGCCCCCTTTCCCTAATGGCTATTACTTTCATTGCAAATTTAAATTTGATCGGGGGGTTAAAAAAACTTTATTTCTTTTTTTTTAAAAATTTTTTTTACTTTTTTGCCTCAAAAACCCCCAAAATTTTTCCTTTTAAAAAAAACAACTACTTTCTTGAACTCCGAAATATTTTGGGGTTTTTTGTTTACGGAAATTGTTAACTTGAGCAGGGGAAAATAAAAAACCCCGGGGTTTTGGGTGGTGATAAAGACTCGGTTTTTTTTTGAAAATAAACACCCCTTCTCGTCAATCCCCCCCCTTTTTTTTTAAAAAACCATTCAAAAAACGATTTATATGTTTTTATGGTACCCCCTTTAGATTTGTCTGGTAGAAGTAGGCACCCAAGGTCAACTGCCTTTTTTGGGGGGGCCCTTTTCATATTCATTTAACATTTTTTAAAAAAAGGGAAAGGATTTATACTAAATTAACAATAATTCAAAATCCTTAAATTTTGATGACAGACAATGTCAACAATAAATGTGTTGCTATGGATTAAAAATTTAAAAAACTCTGTTTTTCTATTAAAACATGATGAATGATTTTTAAAAATTTTGGATACAAAAAAGAAGCAGAAAAAAAAAATACCCTTACACGATGCGACAGGTTTCAAAGGGTTTGGAGGTTTTAAATACCCTTTTCGCCTCGGCCATTTAAAAACCCCCTCACATAAAAAAGTAAAACTTTCGCATCTTGTAATGTAAATATTTTAAAAAAAAATGGCGATCCAATAGTGTGCACCAAAAGTTAAAAAACTCTTTTAATTTATTAAAATAATTTGAAAAATGGGTCAGTAAAAGGGTTTTTTACGTCCCTGATTTTGGAAATTTGATAATATATTTTTTTTTTTTTTTTTCAAAATGGCGGATCCCAAAATGGGGCCCAAAAAATTTTAAAAAAATCTTTAAATTTGTCAAAATGATTTATAAACTAAGTAAATTAAGGTGTTGAGGTTTCTGATTTCAAATTTGAAATTATTTTTTTCGAAAAACAAAATGACGGATTCAATATAAGAGTTTTTTTCATCAATCAATCAATTGGTGCGAAGAATAAATGTACATATTGTAGAATAATAAAAACTCGAAAATGAAATGATTTTTTCAACTTTTGTTTTATTATAAAAAAATTTTAAATTATACAAAGATCGTACAAAAATTTATATAATGTATTTAAAATTTTTCTTACCTTAATTTGAATTTTTTTACCCCAGAATAAATAAAAAATCTTAAACGATTAAAAAGTTAAACGCATTTAAAGTTACGGCGAAAATGTGGCATGACCGAGCTCCGGTAACTGATCTGTTCTTCCAGCTAATTCCAGACTTTTTTTCAAGATACTATAAAAAGCGATAAGAAGCTTTACAAGGGTCATTATTGAATCAACTTTCGCACGGTTTCCGTAAAACAGTTCTTAAAAGCATTAACTTATTATAAAGCTATGAATCCTTTGAGCCCGTATATTTCCTTTATTTTGCAGTAAATACTAAAAAGCGTTGCACCAACTTTAATTCTACGATTTTCAGGTCCACCAACATAAAAGAAAGTCTTTTAACGAATAGATTTCAAAGAAAACCGACTACAAAAACGAAAATGCAATTTTCTTGTCTTGTATACACACACGTAGGCATTGTTCAACAAATTTTCATTTAAAAACTGCCAGCTGCTGGCTTCATATGTACATGTGATTTGTTTTGACTTAGAGTATTTAGTTTTATTTTTAGGAAAAAAATAACATAATAATAAGGTTTATTTTTCCAAAAATTAATACAATTTTTGTATAAACATTTAAATAAACATTTTAAGCGTAGAGGCAACATTTGTTCCTTGTTAGCGCTGTTTTGTAATGTCCGGGTAGTGTCACTATTTGGGTAAAATTGTCACATTTGAGTTAAAAGTCACTAATCAAGTAATTTTGTTACAATCAGAATTTTGAGTCATAATATTATAATTTACTTGTATTTTAACACATCTCAAATTTTGGATAATTTTAGAAAAAAATCACGTATTTTATTTCAATCTACTTGTAAAAGCCATTTTTTTAGTTAATTTTTAAATAATTTGAAATGCATTATTTCTTTAAGGTTATTTGGTAGCAAATTTTAAAAATTTGGAGCTAATAAATGTATAGATTTGTGACCAATTTCCTTTCTGCTAATCGGAACCACCATACAATCTTTTTATACCTAGTGTTTATTTCACGAGTAGCACCTTGTAGTATAATTTTTAGTTTATGTACAGTAACGGCCATAATATCTCGGGCAATTCTTTTTTATTTTCGTAAAATAGGCTGCCCTCGGCCTCTGTCCGTACATTCCAGCTCCAACATTGTCCATGGTTTTGGAGCCATCGGTGTACCAACAGATGTCAGCCCGGAGCAGGTCGGTCGCTTTTTGACTCCAGTCCTCCCTTTGTGGTTAGACTACACTGTAGGGCCGGTTGTAATTGGTTGCAGTAAGCATTATGTCTGAGGGCATTCCCGGTCCATCACAGGTCAGGACATTCCTGAGGAGATTGGTGCTCTCCTGCGGTTTGTTACTAACCGCTTGATAGAGTCTGTAGGTTGCCCACCTTGCCTCTCTCCCCAAGTAAATATGCAGAGGAGGCAGTCCTAGGAGGCTTCCATGGCCGCCATTGGTGTCGAGCGCAGCGCGCCCGTGATCATTAGGCAGGCCTGTCTCTGTATGCTAGATAGCTTTGCTTGGGACGAAAATGGATTACGCATCTTACTAGCGATACATAATGCTCCCTGAGGGCAATGTCGATCATCTTCGATATATTCATTTCATAATGGCTACAACGCTTCATCAACCTGTTAAGTTGTCCAATCTTCCACCGAAAAGTGCAGCAGCCTATCAACACATAAATCATGTTTATTACCAGGTTTAAAAATGGTTAGGGCATGATTTAGAACCCCAAGAATAGGGTTGGGTGCTGCAAAATGACGTCCTGAAGCCAATAACAACAATATTACCACCGGCTTTTGAGAAATTACTTAATATACTATTTTGTAATTGTAAGAATAAATGTGGTTTACGCTGTGGATTCAGAAAATCGGGTTGCAATGCTGCTTCATTACAAAGCGGTTTTGAGGCCTGGAAACAATGAAACAGGACAACAAGATGACAAAAATGAAACAGACATTTTCACATGTCCGAAAGATGACGACGATAAAGAAGAAAAAGAAGAAAATTGATACTAATTAAAGATTTATATGTTTTTACTTTATTTTAATTTAAATTTTAAGAAATATCTAGGTTATAAATAAAAATAAAATTACAATGTATCCACTAGTTTTATTTCTTCTTAAAATCTACTTTGAATAAATTAATATAAAATTAGGATATAGCATAAGAATTCTATCTAATGAGTACAATAATACAAACCATTTATTGCTAATCATATTTTAATGATTTAATAATTTTATACAAGGTATTATTCACTGGGATTCACGGTTAACCTTGCATTACAGTGAGTATGGCTGAAATTTTGCGATCAATGTTGGGACGCTCCCTATGGTATTTTTTCCAATGGGTTGTACTGTACATCGACCCTTTCTATAGGTAAGAAAGAATCTTCGCTCCTTTATTCTAGCTGGTCTTAATGTTGTGTACTTTTTTATTAAATTTAAAGCGCCTAAATCTTCTTCAATGATAGTAAAACTTTTTGAAGTTGAAGTTTTAGTTTCTGGTACCTTTATAACCAAGACTG
Source organism: Listronotus oregonensis (assembly GCA_019359885.1). Lineage (NCBI taxonomy): Eukaryota > Metazoa > Arthropoda > Insecta > Coleoptera > Curculionidae > Listronotus > Listronotus oregonensis. The sequence goes on from JAHBCN010004368.1 coordinate 41,349, forward strand.
TTCCTCTATCTTCAATGTCATCAATGGTCATTTTGACCAACTCATCTCGTCTTAAACCTCCAAAAACACCAATTACCAATATGACTTTGTGTACCAAGTAGATATCATCAGGAGCCTTCTTAATAAATTTTAATATTTGTTCTCCTTCCAAAACTTTAGATTTCTTCGGGACGTATCCTTTCGACTTTTAAAAAAGATATGAGACGATGGTATTGCGAAATGTCTATATTTTCATAGACCATCAACGTAGACCTTAAGGTGGAATACTTGGTCCAGAGAGAGTTCGGACTGTATTTTTCCGACTAAAAATAATAAAGTTTGTTAAACATATGTATTAAAATAAAATCAATAACTTACCAGTTCCTGGAAATATGTCATTAAAACGTTTTCGGTTATTTGAAGAATTGCGTTCGCATCTTTCCAAATACCAAATATGCCATACTCCCGATCATACTGTTGCCTTGATTTAACTGGCAAAAGATTTTCAGTCGCTTTATGGCCTTCTCTCTTATATTTTGTGGAATTTCTTCCATTTTGAGCAAATCGTTAAATAAAAAATGCCAACTGACTAACTGACAGAAGCATCAAAGTCAAACTTAACACCAGTCATTATCTACTTACGTATACAGGTACAGGTGCAACTTACTTCTATTACGAATAAATAATGTAATTAGTCATTGAAAACTCTTTTTTGGGTAAAACATAAAGCATTGTATGCACCACGGTCTTTACTGGACTATAATGCCCATCAGGTGGAAATCTAGCCCTCGGGCTATTTCTGACCTTCAGGGCATTATAGTCCCAGTACGCCCTTGATACATAATACTATTATGCCCCATAATTTTTATAATAAATGTTTAAATTAAGGGAGCTATAGAAACTGAGATAATCGCGAAAAATTAATTTTTGTGACCTTTGACCTTAAATAACTTAAGGCACAGACAAGGAATTTTATGGGACTTTTAAGACAACTTTAAGAACAGCAAAAGGAAGGTATATACGAGCTTACAGCTTATTATCTCCTATTTCGAGGTGAAACACCTTATATGACTGCATGATTGCTGAGATCTTTCTTTGGCCAAAGACAAAAGAAAATGTCTTTCCTGCAGCTTCTTTTTATACATATGGGGTAACTTTAGCCTTATTTACAATGCAATCTTATTTATCATCATCCACCGTAAATCCATTGAGTATGCACGAGCCGCTCTGCATTCTAATAACTTAGGAAAATTGCTCCAAAACGTAAAACAGTTGGTAGTTTTGTGGGGGCGTAAATTCCTCTAAATTCTGATATATTGCCATGGCGCGTTTTATCTAAGCGCTCGCTCCTGCTATTTACTTGCTGCATTTTCCTCGAGAAAGAACTTTTTGCAGGAGATTTTCCTGTTTGCTCGAGGAAACTGTGTAATAGCTCATTTGTATTATGTTGCCTCAAAGTTTGTTTTTTTATTTTGATACAGCAGCTCACTAATTAAAGTATAGAAAATTTTATTTAGATACTAGAAAAACCTTATGTTGAAAATTTTACACCAGTAGTTTTTACCTAATTAAAATGGGTCTCTTGAACAGGTTACCATGGCAATGCATGTATTTTATCGCAAACATTTCTCTCTACGATCGGTAACCAACAGCAAATTACTTTGAAAATTCTATTTTTGACAATTATAAAATAAAATTAAAATTTCTACCAATTGAAGCAAAAAATTTACTTATAATATAAAATAATGAGCAATGTTAATTATAAAATAGGTATTCTTACGCTACTATAATCGATAACAAAAAAATGGCTCGCAAGTTTGTTTGTTTTTTAAACAACAATAAAAATACCAGCTAGTTGTAAATTAACCTTGTCATTTTGAAATTTGGTGTTGTATCATTATCAAGAAATCGTAGAGCGAAAAGATTAAAGTTGTATTTATGCAGACGTAGTCAGTTAAGTTAAACTAAACAAGAGTAACAAATCTAAAGAACTATGGTATTTACAACATATACAATATACATGCTTTAATAAATTAATTAATACTATTACAAATAATATGTTGAAAGTAAATTTAAGACTGAAGAAAAATTTCAAATATTCCTCTATTAGCTATTTGTAGCTTAATAACCCAGACGTTCATAAATCTGATTTCTTACATTGGCTGGCTGGTAATTTAAAATTTTATTGCATTCTGCAGAAATAGCATTTTTACCTGGTCTAGATTAGTTTAATTTTTATCCTTGTATATCTTGCCTTTTTAGTGGCCCCAGAGGAAGAAGTCATTGGGCGAAATATCAGAAGAACTGGCTGGCCAATTTATGGTGTGATAAGCATCTAACTCGCAAGCGGTGTAACCGAAAAATCTAAAGGTTTTACCATGGACGTAGATTTACATGCTCTTCAATAAACTTCAATAGAATTTATCTCCTAAATAATTAGGAAAGCCAATAATTGACCCCATTAACAAAAAACAAGGAATTTTCTAGATCCCGCCCGACGATGCACCACCCTGTATGTAACGCCACTGTAATAAATTACAGACACAATAATAACTAAGACAAATCAGACTATTACACCCCAGAGAGAGCTATTTAAATGATTAGTGTAGGCGTCTATCGGATCAAAGTTCAAACAAACTTTGAACGCTATAAAATGAACATTATTGAAATAGTTTTGAGGTTGTTGAAAGTCAGTTATTACCGTTTAATTTTCCGTGGAAACCACATCGGTAACCGAAAAGCATTAATTTGAAAATTTAACTTAACAAACATTAAAATTATTTAAATATCCGACATACTGTAAGGTTCTAGGTAAATTTAAAGCGCTAGGATGAAATTTAAAAGCAATAAAACATAAGGCATACAGGGTGTTAATTTTTGAAAACTCTTTTAATGCAAAAGATCTTAAAAAATAAGATAATTGAAAAATTTTAATTTGATCTTCATGTTATATAAGTAGGGGGAACTAAAACCACTATAATTCAGTTAAAACGTGAGCTATCACCTAGATGCTCTACACCCAAACTTTAAAATTTTAAATAACATCACCCCAATATTTTTTTCCATCTCCACTTTAAACTCTGAATTCAGAGATTAAAGTCTTAATTTAAAAATTAAAGTCTAAATAAGGGAAAAAATTACAGTACTTTAAATGCAGACTTTAATTCCTTAATTCAGACTTTAATCTCTAAATTCAGAGATTTAAGTCTGGAATGAGGAGAAAATTATAACACCTTGAAAGTTTAGACTTGGATCTTTTAATCTCTAAAATTCAGAGATTAAAGACTAAAATAGCTGTCTCCTAGATGCCCTACACCCCAACTTTAAAATTTTAAATAACATCACCCCAAATTATATTTAAATTCGTTCTTTAAACAATTAATTTTAATTTGAAATCTCTAATTTAAAGAGTTAATTATAAAAATTAAAGCAAATTTAACTGATCTTTGAATGCAGACTCAAAATTCAGTTAAAAAATTCAGACTTTTAATTTTTTTAAATTTCAGAGATTTGGGAGTCTGAATTAGGGAAAAATTAAAACCCCCACCCCTTGAATTTAGACTTAATTTCTTTAAGATTAAAGTCTTTTAATTTTCTGAATTCAGAGATTAAAGTCTAAAAAAAAAACAGATTTCAAGTCTCGAATTTAGACTTTTAAAATTTTTTTGGAGATTAAAACTTTTTAATTAGGGCAAAAACTACATCACCCTTACTTCACACCCTGAATTTAGCTTTAGTTTGAACTTCAATATCCGAATTCAGAGATTAAAGTCTAAATTCAGAGATTTAAGTCTCAATTCAGAGATTAAAGTCTGAATTAGGGCAAAAACTACAGCAGCCTTAATTCACTCTGTAGTCTCTGAATTTAGACTTAAGTATCGAAATTCAGAGTTTTTAGTCTAATTGGAAAAAAAATCGAATCGATAAATTCAGAGATTAAAGTTTGAATTAGGGCAAAAACTACAGCACCCTTAATTCACACTGTAGTCTCTGAATTTAGACTTTGGTATTGAAATTCAGAGTTTTTAGTCTAAGTTGGAAAAAAATAGAATCGATGAATTTGGAAATTAAAGTCTAAATTCAGAGATTAAAGTCTGAATTAGGGCAAAAACTACAGCACCCGTAATTTACACTAGTGATGAGCGAGACCGGTCTTGGTCTTGCGGTCTTGGTCTTGGTCTTGCTGCAAGACCAAGACCCAGACCAAGACCAGGACAAGACCGGGGTATGCAAAGACCAAGACCAAGACCAAGACCGAGGGTTGCAAGACTACGCAAGACCAAGACCGACCTGCAAGACTCTTGCAGTTCTGCTTTTTTTTTAAATATATTAATGTTTAATTTTTATATCCAATATAAAAAGGTATTTCATACAGAAATGACAAAAAATGTGCGAGAACTGCCAAAAAAGGCTATTATTTAATGAGTAACAGGTTTCTTAAATAAAATAATAATTAAATGGTTCACTTTGTTATTTTATAAAGTTCTTTAACAACGATTATGAGTAAATTCAATAACATGTTTCGAAAATAATAGGATTGTGACTCAATTGGTCCGACAAAGCAGGATATTTCCGAAACCGTTCACGACAGAGAAAAGCTAGGGGTATAAAAGTTATTAAAGCTGAAAATAACCTTTATATTCCTAATGTTTTTTTTTTTAATTAGCTATTTAGTGTTGCCACTTACAGGGTAGGTAAAAAAATTTCAAAATCCAGAAAAAAATTATATTTGTTCCACACTGTTAGAAGTGGCACATTAGATTGCTTCTTAAAACTAAGATATAAATGTTAAAATAAGAATTAATAAAAAATATGTTTTTCATGTCAAATAAGAATAATTTTTATACAAATGGATTTTAAATATCACTTCCGGTTTTAACGTAAAAGACAAAACATTGCGAAAAGAATAATAATGACGTCATTTTTATCAAAACCGAACATTTAAAAACGTTGACATTGTTTCTATATGATAGTTAAACAATTTTACGGCATAATATACAGGGTGGTGATTTTTTAAAATGGATTTTTTGTCATAAATTTTATATTTTGGGCTAAAAGCAAAAATAAGAGGGATTTCTTTGGAAAATTCTGAAACAGCAAAAAATTTCACATTTTACGCTCTTTTTTCTATAATTTTTTTATATTCAGTTTTTCACCATATTAAACGGGTTTTGAAGATATCAAGCTTTGTCACAGTATTAAGCCGCCCTGTATAATGCAGGATGTTTATACAATATTTGTACAAACTTTGTACGGCAAATGTTTGACTAATTTAAAAATAAAAAATTCATATAAACTGAAAAGATTTCTGAATAAGTTTTTTTAAAAGCAGAAACCAATGTTTACAAATTAAAACCATTTTCATGAAAATTTCACATCTGGTTGAAATTAAAAGTTTTTTTCTGCTCACACAGTACATAGTTTTGTATTTCTTTTAATTTTATATGCCTCTTCAAAGAAAATTTAAATAATTCTTATCACTAAAATGTTTCTATGTGCCACTAAATGTATAAAAACCGGTTGTGTCTCAATTCAACTAAAAATGGAGCATAAATAAATAAATCCCTACATTTAAAATATGCTTTTTAAAATAATTCAAACGTATGTGTAAGGTTAAAATTGGCATATTTTATAATTTGAATGCAGAAAATATAGTTTCCGTCTTTATTTTTTTAGGTATTAAAAAAATATATTTTATTCAATATTACTTAGTCTAAATTATTACTACCAAAAAAGCAAGACCAGCAAGACTCTTGCAGCAAGACCAAGACCAAGACCAAGACCGGGTGGTGCAAGACCAAGACCAAGACCAAGACTTTCCTTTGACTTGCAAGACCAAGACCAAGACCAGGCTTGCAAGACCAAGACTAGCCCGGTCTTGGTCTTGCTTTGCTCATCACTAATTCACACTGTAGTCTCTAAATTTAGACTTTAGTATCGAAATTCAGAATTTTTAGTCTAAGTTGGAAATAAAATCGAATCGATGAATTCAGAGATTAAAGTCTCAATTCGTAGATTAAAGTCTGAATTAGTGCAAAAACTACTGCCCCCCTAGGTCACACTGTAGATTCTGAATTTAAACTTTAGTATCTGAATTCAGAGTTTTAAGTCTAAGTTGGAAAAAAAAATTAAACCGATGAATTCAGAGATTAAAGTCTAAATTCAGAGATTTCGTCCCAAGAAATTAAAAAAATTTACCCGAAAGAAATTTGATATATTTTTAACTGAAGCTTCAGTTAAAAAATTTCTCATGATGAAGGTAACATGCAAATTTACTAATGATAATTCTTAGCTGTGTACTTACTTGTGTTTTGATATAGATAGTGGCAGTATTTGGCATTGAGAGAGTGTGCTGCAAAGACGAGTAACAAAAACTAAAATTGAATGATATCTGATGATATATAACTGTAAAAATACCCGATAGCAAGACAAACCTCAATCATTTGTAATAGCAGGAAAACTTAGAAGTCTTAATTGTATTGTTTGTAGTTTTACCACTCAACAAGATTTTGAATTCAAGATTAAGACTCGCATAACACTCAAGAATGTAAAACAAAACTGGCAATCGAGACTCATTTTCTACATTTTTTAGTCGAGACTGTAGAATTGACCTCCTGGACGGAATTTATAATCAGAAATTTTAAACGTGACATGGCCTCTCTGCCTCGTCGGTCCCGGGAAAGTCCCTAATTCATCAAAATCTAAAAATATCGCTATGTCAACGTTAGCTAAAATCATTCATTCATAATATTTGCATTATTTTTTCAGATATCGAAAAATTCCATTAATCAGAACGAAAACATGACATCGCAATTATTATGGATAGCTAAAAGTGTTTAGTAGAGATTTCAGACAGTCAAATATCCCATTTTTTTTTCTCTGTGAAAACAGTCTAATAATAGAAAGAGAAATACTGAAATATATTGTGTTTTGAAATAAAATGCAAAGGAAACCCGTGGTTGACGTCGGGACTTCGCGATGGCCAGGGAAGGATTCTAACCTGGTTGTTTCTTGACCAGTCGGTGACCCTTCGGGCTGTATGGACCGGACAGTTGTCGTGCTGATAAATAAAATCATTCCCATAGACATTATAGGCCGCTGGCAGCATGATATTTTGGAGTATTTCTTGATAAGAATTGGCGTTAAGTCTGCCCTGGATATGATGGCAAACGCCCACCCATCCTGCGCCGATACATTCCCAAACATTGACCGAAAACCTACCACTCTGTTTTATCTTTAGGGTGTATGTCTCTTCAAATCTTGAATTTGGGGTCCATATACTCGCATACTTCCATTAAAACTTGACTGGAAAACTTTTTCATCACTAAATATTACCCTTTCCCAAAAACGTATTTCCGGTGGTAGGTATTCTAGGCAAAATCCAACCCTTTCTTGTTTATTTGCCTGTGTTAAAAGGGTTTTTGGCCGCTCGACGGCATCGAAGCTCGAAAATTTGTTGATGCAGCGCCGTGCTGTTCTGCCGGAGCCAGGAAAAATTGTTTCTAGTTTTGCAGAAGAGGCTGTTTAAAAAGGATTTCTTCGAACGCAGCTTATCAAGTTTTCGTTTTGTTCCTCGGTTGATATGTGTGGACGACCGCTACCTTCCTTAGTCTCGTGCGAATTTTTATCATGAAATTTTTGTTTGATATCATGAACCGAACTCTTTGGCACTCCGACTCTCTCCGCAACAGATTTTTCTGAGTAGCCCTCCTCAAGCAATGTAACAACTTGAACTTTTTTTGCTACTGATATGCGTGGCATGGTTCGAAGAACTTGATAAATGTTTTGAAAAATGACAGATTTCGAATTAGTGTCAAAAGCAAAGGTAAGCTGGTAACTGAAGGCTGTTTTACAACACGTAAAATCGTTACCCGAAATTTTATGGCCGTAACTGTACCTTCAGTCCAGATGGTTTTATTAGAGGATTCGTTTTTGCACTGTTTAAGTTATACACTATTTAAATTTTTTATTTGGTTGAGATGGCTAAGAGTAGTTTTTCTTATTGTACTGTTGATGATTGTTGCGTTACTACACGTGATTATGTTCCATTTTTTCGATGTCCTAAGGATTTAGAAAGGTATATATGCATGCATATGTTTTAACTCAATTTTTATGTTATTTCTTTAAACATGTAACAAAAAACATAATTTTATAAGTAGGCGGTAAAATGTATCTATTGCTATTAATTCAAAATCAAAGCCAATCTGGTGATAAAGAGTGCAAAAACTTAAAATATTAAAAAATCTGTAAAATTTGTAATACATTTTTTTTTGTAATTTAACCTACCGTCTTTTATTTTCATTGTTACCAAAGTTATTTATTTACATAATCCCAAAAGAAGAAGTCAAGGGAAGCAAGGTCCGGGGATCTTGGTGGCCATTCAATAGGCCCTCTAATCCAGCCACCAGGAAATTTCTCATCTAGATATTGTCTTATAATAAAATGAAATTGTGGAGGTTCCCCATTCTGCTGAAAAATTGGATCGTAGAAAAAAATTTCATTCTCAATAGTAGCTACAATTGCAGGTGTCTTAGCTTTTTCTTAAAAGTTATATATATATATATATATATATATATATATATATATATATATATATATATATATATATATATATATATATATATATATATATATATATATATATTATTGTGTGTGTGTGTGTGTGTCTCCGGTAAGATTTAATCACTAAAAAAAGACGAACTACCGTATTACCAAAAATTCTGGCCCATACGTTTAATTTTTTAGGATTTTGTGTATGGCCTTCCTCAATCCATTGAGGATTTTGATCACTCCAGTATCGACAATTGTGTCGATTGACTAAACTATTTAAAAACAGCTGGCTTCGATCTGGGTCATCTTCACTAAGTTTTTGTACAAGATGAACTTTAAAGGGATGAAATTTATGCTTTTGTAAAATTTCATGCACTGTTGATTTGCCTATAGTACCTTCATCGTCAGCTATTTTAAGCACTGATTGGTTTGGTTCAATGGAAATTGTACCCAAAACCTGTATTTAACGCTCCTCGGTTTTAACGGACGGGCGACCGGATCTTGGAGCATCTTTTACGATAAAAGTTAAAATGAATTTTTGCACAACAGGTCTCACGTGGTTATGAGAAACTGGTCTGTCTGGAAAAGTATTACTGGGCTGATGCCTAAGTACTAACTTACCGTGGGTGTCTTAAGTGTGCTGAGAGGGAGTTTGTTCACACGGGACTTAAATATTTTTAGATTGGGAGGAGAAGGAAAATCTTCTGCGGGCAGCAGGTTTTATAGTCTTGACATTCTAGGGATGAAGGAACGAAGAAAGCGGAAAGTTCGGGGCCTCTCTAACTGAACTGTAAAATGATGCAGCAGAGAAAGCCTTTTTGTGAGCGTGGGGGGATCATTAATAAGACGAACGTCTCTTCTTTGAATGAAGTCGAGAATGCAAGTGTTGTAGGGGACGGCCATTCCCAGACATGAGAAAATATTCAAAAAGAGGGTCTTGATTTGGGATAATACAGAGTATACAGATGGAAGAAGAGAAATACTTTCCGGCTCGAAAGAGGAACCCAATCTTTTTTGAAGCTGCCGAGGCTAAAGATGTAATGTGTTGGTTCCAGTTGAGGATATTCTCTAAAGTAACGCCGACAAGATTTAACGATTTTTTTGTTTTGTAGAACTTGACCACTCATATGTAACGGATGAGCATTGGCAGACTTTTTTCGTGACAGCGAACATGACTGTGTCTTCGAAGCATTAAACTGAACAAGACTTTCGGCGCCCCAATCCAAGATAAGTTTAACCTGCACTTGTTTTCCAAATCAAAATTACGTGGTGGCTTAAGAAATAGCATACTAGAGTGGAGGCTACTATCGCCAGCAAAACTATGAATAGGATTAATTGTGGATCGTTAATGTGTAAAAAAAGAGCGTGGCAGCCAGCACGGAGACCTGGGGCACCTCAGCATTAATTTGGTAGAAGCTGGAAGAATGACCATCTACAGTAACTGATAAACGTCGACTAGAAAGAAAACTGGAGAGCCAAGAGCAAAGCTTAGGTGGAAGACCGTAGAAGGAAGTTTGTTAAGAAGCCCATCATGCCAGACCTGATCGAAAGCCTTAGATATGTCAAGAGTAACGATCTGGGATTCACCAAGAAACTGAAGGGACTTGTTCCAGCTGTGCGAGACAAAGGAAAGATCACCTGTGGATCTTCTGTGATATAATCCATATTGTCTATCATGTTAGGTCTTGTATTTTTCCGGATACTTGAAAATTTGGGAATTAATGAATTTTTCCATTACTTTACAACAGAAAGAATAGATATAGGTCTATAGTTAGAAGGGAGAGTCTTGCATCCTTTTTTGGGGACAGGTTGCACACGTGCAGCTTTCCAACTCTCCGGGAAAATGCCCGTTTCGTAAGAGATTCGAAAGAGGAGAGTTAGGATGGGTGCAAGCTCGGGAGCACATTTTTTTAAGACGATTGCTGGTATGCCATCCAGCCCAGACGATTTTTTAGTATTAAGAGAAGAAAGAATACGCTTGATCTGTTTGACTTTAAAAATGATATCGGACATTTTATAAGAAATAGGGAAAACTGTTAGGAGAGGAAGATTAATAGGATTTTGAATTCAACTTAATGTTTTGTGATTACCCTAATAATTTTACCTTGCACTAAACACGTTAATGAGGCAACTCCTTCTACGGAATCTATGTGTTTTCTGAGTAACGCGGTTCGTGTCAGGTAAAAGTGTTATACGGTAATCACTAACATCTTGTTGTATTACATTCGATAATACTTGGTCTATTATATAAATGAGACAAACACCCTTATTGACAAGGACGATTATAATCAGAACTAAATCACCCAAATGGACAAAAAGGAGAATCCCATTAGGCATGGGTCGGTCCACGCAACCAACGTCGTTATATACCGTTTATTCTCCATTACAGCTGTACGTATATATACGCCAGCAAAAGCTTTGAGTAAAAGCTAGAGTAAATTTATTGTGTAGGGTAAGTTGTTTGCTGTAGGTGTATAAAATACATACCGGGGTGAAATACCCTTAATAGCCCTATTATGCACGAGTAGGTTAGGTACATAAAAGGTGATTTATGTCCAAGTGTAAATTAGCGAGCTTAAATTTGCAAGCAGTATTTTCTTTTAACGTAAAATTTTTATTATTAAAAAGTGAAAAAAGGTAATTAAAAAATCTGATTTACTTTAAAAAAAAATAATTCAAAATTTTAAAATATATTTATACCCTAAATTAACCAACAAAAGTGAAATCAAAAATAGGTGCAAAACAAATTAGAGGTCAACAATTTTTTTTGAGGTTCAAAATTTTATGATGTACAATTTTTGTCTAAGCCAATTTTTTAATAAAACTTGCCATCTTGCTGGAAAACGCAAAAAACTCGTTTTTGTGACATTTTTTTCCAGCTACAGGATCGATGGGGACTTTTTTTAAGTAAATTGGTAAGTTTAAACAAAAAATTAGCTTTTAAAAAAATTGTAGATCATAAAATTATCTGTAAAAATATATAAACACTTTTTTCTTAAAAGCTACCATTTCTAAGATATAACGGATCATACAGTTAAAAAAGTTGTATTTTTTAACTGTTATAAACAAGTGTAAAAGTTCGGGCCAAGAAAATCCCTTCAAGGGCTTGTTCTAGACATAGAACACTACGTCCTCCTAAATTTTTGTGAGATTCTTAGTTAATAGAAATCTGTACTGGAGGGTCAAAATATGAAATTTTTTCAAAATCACAAACTTTAAAACGCAATATTACCGATTATTGCGGGCAAATATATATTTTTTAATTACTAGCTTAAAAAGCATATATTAACGGAAAAAATGAGCTACAGCGAGAGTAAATCGGTAAAAAATTGAATTTTTGGCGCGCATTTGAAAATGGCAATTTTACTGATTTTTTTAACTACGTTCTAATAAAAGTTAAGAGGTTTAGGGGACCAAAATATTTTTTACATACTAAAGGATGTAATAAATATAACCGGACAGTCCACGAAGGCTGATGCCTAAGTACTAATGTACCGTGGGTGTCTTCAGTGTGGTGAGAGGGAGTTTGTTCACACGGAACTTAAATTTTTGGAGACTGGGAGGAGAAGGAAAAACTTCTGCGGGCAGCAGGTTCCATAGTCTTGACACTCTAGGGATGAAGGAACGAAGAAAGCGGGAAGTTCGGGGCCTCTCTAGATCTCCGATCCCGCATTGACAGAAATTGTTGAACATGATGACCGTTACAATGCGAATGAGTTGACATTTTAACAAGATGGGGCACCTCCCCACTATGCTTTTGCTGTTCATCAGTATTTAAATGAAACGTTTCCTGGCAGATGGATTGAACGAAGAGGCCTAGTGGAGTGGCCTGCAAGGTCACCAGATTTAAGCCCATTAGATTTTTTCCTGTGGCGTAACTTAAACAGTAAAATTTATAAAACTCAACCAGAATCTCTAAATGATTTACGTCAACGAATCATTGATGAGAACGTCCGAAATCGTTTTGAACAAAACCTGTATCACTGCATGGAAGCAGGAGGCCAACATTTTGAACACTTGTAAAATTTAAAAGTAAGTAAGTAAAATAAACGAAAAGTTTTGAATCTAAATGTTCTCCCCCCCCCTTCGTAGGGTTACCCTTACCAAAAACTGAAAGCTGTGCTTAGAAAGAATGACGTTTTCCTCACAAAAATATCCATTAAAAAAATTAAATATGACAAAACAATTATTTTGTTGTTCTTGACTTGTTATTAAATTTAAAATTATTTTCTCAAAAAGTACTACATCAAATTCAAAAAACTAGGAAGCGTTGAAAAGGGGATTCGATGATCTTTAAAATGAGGTATCAGTCGACCCCTTTTTCCATTTAAGAATTTAGGAGTGAATCACACACCCTCCCCCTAGGGGTGGGGGTGTTGAATAGGGTTAAAAATAAGCGATAAAAATAAGTGATAGGGTTAAAAATAAGCGCAAAATGTGTCCCCTCTCGAAATAAAAATCGACGGGTCCGAGCGATTTTTTCCTACTAACCATAAATATGAGAAATCGGCCTTGTTTCGTTTTCATTGGCCCACCCTGTATAACATAACTTAGCTCCGGTGGCCTCTGTCGATTAGGAATATGTGTGGTTAGCCCCTCATGACATCAATATTGTTTTGGCGCCATCGTTTTTAAATTTTTTAATGCTTCTAGCTCTGTTATATAATTTCATATAAAAAATATATGGCAAAAGTGTTAATCAGATATAGAGGGTGATTTTTAGCCCATAAAAACATATGTGCAAAGGACCCATTGTGCCCTTATTACTGGGTCGAGATATTTTTAGACTACCCTTGTATTTTAATTCCATTGATACTTTATTATAAACTTCTTGGAAAACTAACCACTTGAAGCAAAAGAAACAAAACGCTTATAAAAACGTTACCTTATTCAAGTAACATCCGAAAAATCTTATTTTTATCTCATAAAGAAAAACGGATAGAGACGGCTTACATTATAGGCACAAAGAATTTTATATTCCAATATACATACAAGGTCGAGATGATTTGAATAGATCTTATTTGACGTAGGAAAAGCTGGCAATAAAATGACTTCGACCAAGGAAAATCGATTCGGTATTGAAAGGTATAAATATATTTTTTTATACAGGAAGTCATATTTCTTATACAGTGTTTCTGTTAAAATAATTCATACCAGAAAAATAAATTTGTAAAAGATCTATTTTGGTTTTGTCCTCAGTTTGGTAGTTCAAATTTAAGAAAGCATTTGTTTATAAAATCAAGAGGATAATTATTTTAAATTAAAATGCCTTTTATTTTTTTTTTTTTTTTTTTTTTTTTATTTTTATCAAAACAAATTTTTGGCATTATTTATCCTTAAGTACCTATATTACTTGCCTAAAATCTCACAGTGCTTCAAAAATTTTTTTTGGATTTGTTTAAAAAAACATTTTGCAAAAGTCTGGGTACCATTTCGACCCAACTAATTGACCTGGCTTTTTAATTTTCAATTCCTTAATTATCCAATTTAAAGAGATAAAAAATTTAAAATGCCTTAAAGACATTTTTTAATAAAAAAGTTTTCCTTTAAAAAAAATAAGAATTGGTAGGAAGCCGCTACCCTTTTAAGATCAATTACAAAATTTTTCAAAGTGCCTCAAGTACCTACCCAAAGTTGTTCACCAGCTCTCGGACTATTATTACAGCTGTTCAAAGTTGACTTGTCACAGTACTTGTTTATGTTGGAGTAGCACCAGAACACATTCATAGCCTTTTCAGAACTCTTCACCTTCAGTTAAAATAGTATCAAGATTGGTTGCCAAATAAAGATCTGAGTATACAAGTCGATCCAGTCAAGGACGTCCATTCTCCTTAAGCGAAGGTCTTCCAGAATTTGATTTCACGGATGGAGCCCAACACTACTAACATGGCATTCTTATATTCACAACAAACGGCACAGAGTAAATCTACTTTTACTTATTAACGTTGCAATATTTTAAAGCTATATTTTTTCCGAGCAAATATTGCGACTTCAGAGAGCTTCTCTTGAAAATATCATAATCTAACCCAAATTTGAATATTTCTGCGGCATGTTTTCATGTCTGTATACATATCTTGTTGAGAAAAGATTATTTAAGGATTTTGGAGTCCCACGTGGCGAAAAATTTGCTCAGTTTTGACTCTCATCTCGGAGAAATTTAAAACCCGTAAAAAACGAAACTGTTTAAAATATCTCGGAGGAAAATAGAGCAAACTGCAAGAACAAAAGCATACGAGTAAGATAATAGTCCAAGAGCTCAAGCAGACAACACATATTTTACAATTCTTTAAATTCGTTCAGTGAGTCTGATATACCCACTAAGACATGGGGACTAGCTAAGCCCGGCCGCGGTAATTTCGGTGTCACCCAGGTGTGAAAAGTATAAAAATCGGGTTAATTTTAATAGAATTTTAACAATATTTCATTATATGTATTATATTATATTATGTATGGAAACGGTCGATCGTTTGCTAAAGTAAGATAGCTAGCGAATAATGTTAAATACAAAACTTTTGGGCCCCGGTTTGTACAATGGACGTTCAACCGAAGTTCACCCGATCATCGGTTCAAGGGAAAAAAAAACGTTGTACAAAGCCGGTTCAACGGTGTGGGGTTTTATCTTGAACGCCCCAATTTGGCCCGTTAAAAATGATTTCCCCCCTTTTTAAAATTTTTTTTCTTCTGACAGATTACCTTGTTTTTTTAAAAATTTTGTTTTATTTTTTTTAAAAATTGATCCCCATTGGTTTTTTTTAAAATTTAAAAAATTTTATCTTGTATGAAAAGATTGACAGACGACAAGGATTTTGTAGAACAACTTATTAATGTTACACACTCTCGAGCCCCATAAATATACAGAAATAGACCAGATCATTTAAATTTTTGGGAAATTTTAAAAAAAAATTTTTAAGGCCAGATTTAGGAAAAAAAAAGCTGTGAGATTTAATATAGATGAAATTTTTAAATAAATTTCATCTGTTACAGATAAGTAAGATTTATATTGTTTAATTACATTTATTTTTAAGTTTAAATGTTCTTTTTTTTTTTGGGAAACCATGCACTAATTCCTACTGAAATGGTATGCATTGCTTTACGATTTCTAGCCACTGGGGGGTTTTTTTTACAAGTTGTTTGAGTTTTTGGAGGTATTACAACTCAACGGCAAGATGAAAAATATCTATGATTTAAGAATCAGTTACTGAATTGGGGCTAAAATTGATAAAAATGCTAAGAACAAAATCTGAAATTACCATTGTGAGGCGAGTTTTATGCATTGGAGCAATGGATGGCACGCATAATCCCTAAAATTAAAATCTCCTGGAGGGGCAGATGCAGAAAATTACGGGAAAAAAAAAAATTTATTTTTTTATACAATATGTAGCTATTTAGCATCTGTGATTTATTTTTTCAGTAGTGATTAAAAAAAATGTAAAATTAAACAAAAAAAAAAAATACAATTCAAATACATACTCATTTTAATTTTTTATTAAGTTTTTTTTAAAAAAATCAAAATCCTTGATTAGGTTAAGTTGTGGCAATTTTTTTTTTTTTTCTTTGTGGGCTTTGCAACTGATAGTTCAGGTAAACCTGCAGTGGTACAACACTTAAAATTCTGAACTGGGTTCAACAGTGAACTGCAGTTCAAGAAAACTTCTGTTGAACTATTGTTTGTACAACCGGGCCTTAGGGTTTTTAAAAATCTATGACACCATAAACTAAGTATACAGGATCAGTCAAAAAGTCATGGAAGAACAAAATTACTATATTTTAAATGGAACTCCCTGTATATTATTCAATATTTTTATTACTTATAAGATTCTAAAAAAAAAATGTTTAGCACACTTCATACCCAATCTTAACCGTTTTCGAGATATCTCCACTGTAATCGGAAAATAATGATGGCAGACAATTTAAGCGGTTTTGACGTCACTTTTAAATATTCCAAAAAAATGAAAGTATTTTATCAAACCTGAAATTTATATATGTTTTGTTATGAACTTATATTAATTGTGAAGGTTTTTTTTTCGGTTACGATAACCCAGCAGTACTTACGTGCATAATATTAACTTTTACATCTTATAATCTGTTTACCATTGATACTATGCAGATAAATTAAAAAAAATATATGGGTATACACGTAAACAAGCACATTTACTGCTAAAAAGATGTACAATAGGAAAAAATAGGTCCATTTTAAGACTATAATAAATGCAAAAATGTGTTATAGAAATATTACAAGTAAAGAAATTGAAGCTCTTATCCATATTTTTAAATTAATTTATACCAAAATATCAATAATTATTTGACTTTCATCTTGGGAATCGCCCTCATCATGTGACACGTTTTTATCATCCACGGGATCAGTTTCTGAAATTAAAATATATAAATTGAACTAAACACAAGGAAGTTAAAAGGTTTATGGAAGACCAATGCTGTAGAACAAAATTGTCTACGCGTGCAGGGCAGCGGGGATACGGGAAAAGGCCCTGCGAAGTTTGCGCAATGAATAGTAGGTCAGGTCCGGTCCTAATTCTTTGTTACCATGTATTAAATGTCAATTTTAAACTAACTATACTTTCAGTGTTTTTTTTATGTTTTTGTGCAACATTGTTGGTTGGAAACATGTAATTCGCTTGAAAGGGTTGATGAAACGACGACGGCACAGCGCAGGTACGGTTTTATAGGGGCCGCGCCATCGCACACGAAAATGGGACTCCGGGTCTGTCCAAAAAAATGTGTTGCCTATCTAAAACTAATTTATGGTGTGAGGTCGGCAAACTTTAAATGTTGAATTTTGTTACTGCGCAGAACCATAAAAGGGGAAACCCCTTTTTTCCAACTATCTTTATACCAGTAAAATTTCTTGTTTCGTGTATATTTATAATTTTTTAAATTTGTTCGCGTATTATTAAGCTAAACCCTTTAGGCTCGGGCGGGGAATAACAAACTCCCCCTAAAAATTTTCGGTATAAATGCATTAAAAATATTATATTTTATTTAGGTTCTTTCAAATTAGGTGTATCGATGTGATGTTGTTTTCCCATTCAAGCCTTCAGGAGATAACGTTTTCAATAACTATTTTTCACTTAAATGACATAAATTATAAACCCTTTTTTAAAAGGGAAGGGAATAATCTATGCCTCTGCTGTAACGGATTTTTAAAATATGAGTCGAGTTAAGACAAAATAGTATCTAAACATAAGCGATTTTAGGGTGACTTTCACTCAAGGAAATATGAAAAACTAAATCCAAATTTAAAAAACTATTACAGCAGAAGCCTAGATTTAAGTGTTGGCTTTCATATAGTTTTTGAAAATTATCGATAACTTATACCGTTTTTGAGAAAAACATTATGCCCGGAACCCCAAATTGGATTCAATTTTCGCGGCGCGAATGGTAAATAGATTATAAGGATGTAACAGTTCATATTATGCACGTAAGTACGCACGCGCTGGACGAAAGTTTGCGCTGTCTGCCGGGTTTTCGTAACCGGAAAAATGTCTGCCAAAATTAATATAAGTTTAAAATAGTTTAATAAATAACATATATAAATTTCAGATTTATTAAAATACTTTCGGTGTTAAAATTGTTTGGAATATTTAAAAGATACGTCAGAACTGCTAAAATTGTCTGCCATCATTATTTTTTGATTACAGTAGAGTTATATAATAAAATATTAAAACAGCAGACTTGCTAAACTACTATTAATATTAACCTTCCTAATACTTCATACCCCGTAAAGTACTAACTGGGGTAATTTTGTACCCCAGCTAATATATTAATTTTTTACTAAATTTTTTATAATATCTTATATTTGACGTTAAATTAAACACAATTAATATAATATATAAACAACATTTTCATTATAACAAAATTTACAAATGAGAAACGATATCCCAAAAAAACATTTTTTGAAGTAAGACAATTTTTAAGTTTTGCACTGTCCACAAAAAACTTTTTTCTCACTGTGTATAAAACAACTTTTTTACACGATTCGCATTTATTGCGGGGTTTTCTGTCTTTTTGGCGAGGACAAATAACACAACGACCAGATGATCTCTCCGCTAAAGGTTGTACCGGGTGTTCCACTAAGAGAGGTAGTCGGCTATATATCAGAAACTACTAATGGTATAACTATCCTGAAAATTTTTTTTTTAGATAAAAGTGACCAAGAGAAATTGCTGGAAATTATTTTCAAGTCTGTGGGATGGCCGCTAGGGGCGTAAGGGTAACAACAAAACATAAAAATATAATTTCTAAAAAATATCAAATAAAGTGTATCAATAAGTGGTACTATTTTTTCTTTTAAAATTTCTAAACCAAGAAGCTTCAGGTGTAATTTTTGTCGTTCTAAAATAAAAATGGTGGGGAAGTTAAAGTTTAATTTAGAAAAGTGCTAATAACTCCGGTTTGCTTTAACCGAATTTAGTAAACTTGGTCTCGTTTAGAAGTGAATTTTAAGAATTATTTTCAGGTGTATAAACTATAGCTACACTCATCTCACAAACGCCGCTAGAGGGCGTCAAGTTAAAAACTAACTTATTTTACGAATTTTTTTAAAATTTTAAATACAATGATATATACCCTTTTACATATTTAGATTAAGAAAAAAAATCCCAACAAAACGGCGAAAACCGTAATTAAATATCTCTTTTCAAACCGAATATATTAGCAAAAATATAAATACGACATAGAGACGTAACGCACATGTTTTTCCTAGGCCGTTTTTTGGGTAAAAATTAAATTTTAAATTTTACAATTCTAATGACATACTCTGATTTTTACTAATTTTAACCCATTTAACGATATTAGACAACATTAGATAATTACCAACCTAAAACTGTAAAATCCATTGAGCGTGGTCCTTATCAAGTTAGCTTTGGAAACAAAGGATGCTGAAATGTCAAAAATCCAACAATTTTTATTTCAAAATATTATTTTTAGTGTTGTCCTATTGTGTTCTTTATAAATATTATTTTTAGTGTTGGGCTATTGTGTTCTTTAAAAATGCCTTTGTTGCTTGAAGATTAAACTCTACATAAGCAAAAACGTTGATGACATTTTCCCCAGTTCTACGGCGTCTTCGGTGTAAGGGGCTAAGAACACTTCCCGTGGTACGAAAGCCTGGCAGCTATTGTCGCATTTTGCAGACACTCAAAATAAATAGCAATAATATCAACTGCTTCTTAAAAGCTTAAAAGCATCTTTTAAAAACAAAAACCCAACAACACAAAAAATTATATTTTGAAATAGAAATTGTTGGATTTTTAACATTTTAGCATCCTTTTTTTTTTCAAAGCTAACTTGATAAAGACCCCTCGTTTGGATTTTTTACAGTTATGGGTTTAGTAATTATCTAATGTTGTATAATTTTCGTTAAATGGGTTTAAATTAGAAAAAATTACGTAGTATGTCATTAGATTTTGTGAAAATGTAAAATTTAATTTTTGCCAAAAAAAATCAGCCTAGTGGGAAAACATCTTTGTCCTTAAATGCGTTATATCTCTATGTAGTATTTATATTTTTCCGAATTGGGTTTTTGAAAAGGTTTATTGTTGCTGGCGTTTTTGTTAGGTTTTTTTTCCCCTTAATTAAATATGAAAAAGGTATATCTCATTGTTTTTAAAAATTTTAAAACTTCGTAAAAATAGGTCCCCTTGACGCCCCTCTAGCGTTTTGAGGAGTGTAGCAATAGTTTATCCCCCAAAATAATGCTTAAAATGCTCTTCTAAACGAGACTGGTTCACTAAATTCTTTTAAAAAATCCGGAGTTATTAACATTTTTAAAAAATTTAAAACTTTTTACAAATTTGAACTGACCCACCTAAGCTTTTTTTAGAAAACTTTAAAAAGATAAAGTAGTAATTTATCGATACACTTTATTTGATATTTTGAAAATGTATATTTTATGTTTTGACGATTACCCCCCTAGCACAAGTTTAAAATTTTCCAGCAATTTCTCTTGGTCGTTTTTATCAAAAATTTTTTTCAGAAGTTATATTTAGTAGTTTCTGAATAAGCCGACACCTCTCTTATTGGACACCCGGTACATGGGGGCCCCTAACTCGGGAATTACAGTGATCATGTGATCGCAGATTAGTTGCTGAATCCTATCCTGATTACCAAATCGTCTACATATTTGATCCTTTACAAGTTCTTTTCCAAGGCATAGAAAAAATTTGCGCCTAGCATCTAGATATGACTTGTTTCAATCGGCATACTTTAGTTTTCATAGAATAAAGGGAATTTTTGGGAACAGCATCAATGAGATGACCAGAAAAAACCATTGGCCATCTGTTTGTCATTCTTTGCGTAGTGTATTCCTTTACCAGTTTGTCCGCGGTATCAACGGCACCTTTAGTTATGTTGTAGTGCCGAACTATTTCAGGTTTATACGAGTTAGCTTCATCACTGACTTCGTCTAAAGATGTTCAGGATAATAAAATTTTTTGTCAGCTAAATGGGGAAACTAATGTGTGGTCCTTGGTTAAAACAAAGATACTTGAGGAAGATGGAGAAGTTTTTAACGGAAGAAGTTTCTTTGGAATAAATGTTTTATTTTTGTGGACTGTACCACAAAGTGTCAAATTTTTAGCGTCACAAAGAGCCCAAAGTTTTATTCCGTATTTGTCTGGTTTGCTTTTCATGTAAACTCTAAATGGCGCACGACCTCTAAATCCGAAAAGTTGTTCATCGACGGTCATATGAGTTCCTGGATACATCATGCGTTTGAAATTGTCAACAAATATGTCAAATACGCACCTTATTGGCGCTAATGTGTCTACTGCTTTTCGTTCTGCCCTTGTAGCAAGGTCATCGAACCATATTATACCTTTTGTAAGAGCAATAAATCTGTCTCTTGACATAGTCGCAGAAAAATGGTCTACTATAGCACTTATCTGAAATCAACAACATTTCAAACGGCTCTTTTCTGGCTTTCAGCGCTCTCTGGGAAAATAGAAGTTTTATATAAGCTTTTATTTCAACAAAGTCTGTAGGAGTCAACTAACCCTTTTAATAACCCAAAAACAAAAAAACTTTTTCATTTTGTTTTAAAATGGGGTATTTTTGACCCCCAAATTAAACTTTGGAAAAAAATAATATTTTTAAAAAATTTATTAACCAAATTTTTTTGCAAAAACTAAGTTAGGAATATTATCTAATTAGCATTTCCAAAAGGGTTTTCACGCATGATTTACGAAAACGAAATTATCTTGATTTTTTGGGGTACAAAAATACCCCAGTTAGGAAGGTAAACCCGATTTTATACCTGTCACACCTGAGTGACCCTGAACTTACTGCGTCCGGGCTTAGCTAGTCTACATGTCTCTTAGTGAGTATAACATACTCACTGGACGAAATTTAAGGTTGTTAAAATATGTGTTGTCTGCTTTAATCTAGCTCTTAGACTATAAATAAGTTATTCTTTTATAAAATAAAATGTTTTAGATATCTTTCAGCAAGTACACCTCTGACATACTTTCCCCCGGGGATCCAAGCAGTCCTATATTTATTGTACAGCTGCAGAAATAATTTTATTCCTCTGTTCGCTAGTTTAAAATTTAAATCTACGGAATTTTTTGCAGGGTAAAAGGAAAAACTGATATCAAATAACGGTGAAAATAAATTATTACTTTGAATTTATATAAAAATACTATAAATATGTCACTTTATGTTTCTAAGGAATAATTTAGCGTGAAATTGTATCTGTGATGTATTTTGAAATACGTTTATATTACGGTTTGAAATAATTTTTATGATTCAATAAATTTACCTGCCTTTGAAGGACATGTCACACAAAACATGGGCTTCTGGCTCTCGAGCGATTTTTTTTTTAAATGGAGTATGTTGTTTCTTAAATCAATAGGAAAATCTTTTACATGGAACATTTTTGTGCAGACATATAGGGTGACCCAAAAAAACACTAAGAAGTTTAAGCTTAAGTGTTTATTAATTCCAATATAAACGCATAAAAAGAGTAAAATATTGTCTAAATCCAATAAAATAATAACTAATATATTTGCTTGGAGTTAAAAAATATTTTAATTTAACATTAAACACATACCGGGTGGTCCAGTATTAAATAAATAATATAGATTATGCCAACTAAAAGGGTAATATCATGATATATTTGTATATATATTCAGAATTTACATATTTTTCTACATTTTATTAAGGTAAATTTAGGTTAAAATATTTCGGGTTTTTCCCAAATAAACTGCTCAACAAAAAAATCAATTTAATTTTAACCCATTTTCAAACTGCTGTAACTTTTTTAAAAATTTAAATTTTTTAAATATCTAAAACGAAGTTTAAAACGGGTTTTTTCCCCTTTTTAGCCTTTTTTTTTGGTTTTTGTGATAAAAATTATTAGTGTACAGGGGTTTTATCAATAGAGTGCTGCAAAAAAAAAAAAAAATTCGAGTGTGTCCCATTTCAGTTTTAATTTTTTTTGGGCGTTATAATATTTTTACCAAGGTATATCAATATCTCTAAACGTTTATGCCAGTTTTTTAATTGAGGACCTCGGGGCAGTTCTAAACGTCAAAATTTTTAATCAATTATTTAAAAAGCTATAACTGGGAAAAAGAATTAGGGTTTCAACGGTGTTTCTTATCCGGAAAAATCATTTCATGTATTTTTTTTGTCCCAAGCATTTTCGATAGGTTAAATTTTATGAGTATACGGGGTCAAATACCAAAAACGTAGCTGATTTAAATCCCAAAATAGAGTAAATTATTAACGGCCAAAGGGATCATATTTTATGTTTTTTTTTTTTAAAAATGGCCCAAATTAAAATTTGTGTCAATATCTCGAAAGTTTTTACCGTTAATCGATTT
>JAHBCN010004369.1:0-64557 GCA_019359885.1 Listronotus oregonensis
TTCATTCTACAAGATAATGCCAGGCCTCACTTACCCAGGATGTGAGAAATTTCCTACAGGAACACAATATTAATGTCATGAGATGGCCAGCTAATACCCCGGGATCTAAATTCTATTGAGCATCTCTGAAATGAACTGGAAAGACGTTTGAAGGATCATCAACCCTTCCAAAATCTGAACTAAGTTGCAGATGCTGTTTTGACGATTTACGAGCATGCCTCATCGTTGTGCCAAATTTCTTAGAGCCAGAGGTGGACGTACTCATTATTAATGTACATTTTCTTAATTTTTCTTTAAATAAATTTTATTTGTTTTTGACACTTTAATTTGTAGTTTTTAATCGTATTACCAAACAGCCAAATTGAAAACAATGTAAGTAAATTTTAATAAAATCACCTATAAACTTTTTTTCGATCAGATTATGATTGCTGTTTATTAAGTTATAAATACAAATAAGAATATTCTAAAATTAAATTAATGAACTAAATCTATATTTAAAAATTATAAACTTCATCAAGTCCTAGGTCTCCCTGGATTGTACCTAGTACTGATGCTCGTCCCCGTTGCACAGCTAAACCAATTCTTTGGATAATGAAACTTCTAGATTTTTTGCAATTTATTTTTTGCAAATTTCATTAATAAAACCCTTAGCCTATCACCCAAAGGACCAAAAGTTTCAACAGCAAAAGGAATGAAGATAAAGCGTTCTTCAAGCTCTTTATATTTTAGATGTTTTTTATTCTCGGCAATACGAGCAGCCGCACCTTACAAAATTAGAAGTTTTGTCCAGATAGGATTTTGCAAGTGTATGGCTGCAAGTAGCGTCCCAAAGTAATTGTTTTCCATATTTCCAGGGAATTAAGGTCATTCCATCTACCCGTTTTCCATCGCTTCTGCAAACTCCAAGAGGCTCTAACACAGAAGGATTTTCAGCTGAAATCAGAGCTCTCTTGATAATGTCATTTATCTGACTCTGTCTAGAAGAACGCCCTGCGCTTTTTTTGCAGCTTAACCCATGTAGCCATAAATATCAGCATTTTCGCCGCAAACGCAGGTGTGCTGTCCACACACAGGCAGACCAAGTCTGAGAGCGATGGAAATATGCAAGTTTTGTTATCTAACAAATTTCCCAAGGACGAAGATGGAAGTGCCTTAATCCAAGCATTACTTTCAGGGGCCTGAAGAGCAAGTAGACGTGCCTTATCTTCACTTGTCTGGCACATGTTTGTAATATATTTGTGACGAGCTTGGCAAATAAAAAAGTCAAAATCTTTCTGTTTTTTGGTAATTCCTGTGGTTGATTTTGAAGATTGCAAACAGATAACCATTTAACAAAACAATTGCTCAAATCATTATCTACTGTCGCAAGAATATAGGAAGGTAAAATTTTGGAAAGTAAACCTGACACGTCATTGATTGAAGCTAAAGGCAGAAATAGATAGGGTGGATGTATCTCTTATTCAAGACCTCCCAATTTTACTGGAAGAGTGCTTTGTAACCAAGAATTTAATTTAACATCACAATTTGTTATGTCTTGAACCAAACTTTGTAATACATTATCAAAGTTACAAAGTAATTCTGGAGATTTCCAACAAAAAAAAAACTGTTTTAAAAATATAAATGTTTGACAAAATAATACATATTTTTTTACATATTAGATTTTAAGGACGTGTCTCTATATTCATTTCAGTAGTTTATTTGAATAATTTTGCTAACTTGGCTCCTGGGAGCATTAATTGTAAGTAATTTCTTACTTTACTTAATCCGTATATTTTTATTTTACTCAATACAAGTGTTTTTGTTTTCTTTTTTGAAAAATCTTTACCCTTCATTTGAGCTTCGCCGCAGTCGGGTAAAAGGGCTCCGCGACAAAGTTTGATACGGGGCCCATCTAGGGCAAGCTACGCTACTGATATACAGGGTTCTATTAACCACTTCCGCTAAAACAAAACTCCTTACGTATGCAAAACCAAATAAATTAATAAAACAACTTTATTTTTAAATAATTGTATTACAACATTACTTTATACACTTTTTACAATACAATAATTACACAATTTTGTATCTTAAACACCAAAAAAAAAATAAAAAAATATAAATATTAAACAATGTTATAAAAAGTGTGGAAGAAATACTGCACCTTTATATTATATAGGCCTGAATATTTTACTTGACATTACAAAATTTTAAAATTTTAGAATTAATTATACAAGTGTTTGTTTATGCTCAAACACCACAAACACTCATTAAAATTCGCAAAAGTTAAAAATTACCTGAAAAAAACCTACCTTTTTTTGAGAAACCGCCATTTTGCGAGAAATTTTTAAAAAAATATTTTCTTGGTTCCTCCCATAATGTCATTTGTACCGATAAAGAATCTACCATATTTTATTTTTAAAATGACCAGAAGAGAGGGAATCGTGATAAGATGGACACGCGACATATCATAGTTATCGTCCTCAGGTAAGATTCGAACCTATAACCTTTTGATTTCCATTTTCTCCACACATTTCACAACATTGCATTAAATCTCTCAGAAGATTCTATATTTAGGCAAGTAGTTTGAAAAATTTAGGTAAAACATAAAATTTAAAACAAAACAATGAAAAAAGACGCGAAAATTAGAAATTATTGAAAAATCAATACTTTGGCTTACATATCCATATTTTTAGTAAAATTGTACATGTTGGTCGGAACTAATGTATCAAGGAAAATTATGTAGTTAGTAAAAAATCCAGACTTTCAAAAATTCTAGTTAGTAGTAAAAACAGCAGGCTAAACGCTAGACCTTCCTTTGTGGCTTTTTATTTATTTTTCCTAGAGAATCGTTTTCTGATCCGGAACTATGCATACCTGCGAATAAAAAAGAAATGAGTATCTTATAGTCCAAGAGCTAGCAGCGACTCTGACTAAGCTGCAAGGTAGGAAGCTACAATTTTCATGTATGAATAATTTGTTAAGGTAGGTTATTCGCGATAGTCGCACAAAATATCTCACCTTACAGTAAGTGAAGCCCGGCCCGCCCACAAATCAAACCGAGATTGGGATAAACATCTTTTATCTTCGTCTCTTCTATGCCATTCGCGCCGAACTTGCCCATCTCTCTCTAACATAAATTGATTGTTAGTCTAGTCTATTTTAGTTTAATTCGTGATGCAGTATTTTGAATGGAACCCAAATTTGGCGCTGTTCCAAATAAGATCGAATACGCTAAAAGGTTCCAAATGCGAAAATAATTTTTGTGAGAGACGTACACAAAACACATGAGGTCTGTTTTATTTAAATATTTTACCCCATTTTAACTTTTTGGAAATTATTAAAATACACCTTCCTAAGGCATTCGTAAAAAAAGTATTTGTGTCATTTTTCTTAATTTAACAAACGGACCTAATAAACTTTCAAAAATCTATATCTTTTTAACAAAACTATCAAAAAATTTAGTTTTTAATTTTCTAATACTATGATTAATATTGCATTAGTTTGTAAAAAAATCCGTCATGTAGTGTTTGTAATATATCGTGGAAAAAAATAAGTTGCTAAGGTAAATACTTTCAGAGATACGAATTTTTAAATTTTACATTACCAGTATCAAATTTAA
Source organism: Listronotus oregonensis (assembly GCA_019359885.1). Classification (NCBI taxonomy): domain Eukaryota; kingdom Metazoa; phylum Arthropoda; class Insecta; order Coleoptera; family Curculionidae; genus Listronotus; species Listronotus oregonensis. Next base: position 3,599 of record JAHBCN010004369.1, read on the forward strand.
CAGTAAATTGTCGTTTTATTTAAAAAAATCAAAAAACTTTGCACAATTTCTACGACACCTAGAAATAAGTAAAAAAGATGTTTAAAAAACAAAATGCAGATTTTTTCTTAAAAATCGGGTTTTTTATCTACTCAAACTTGAGTAGAAGGCTGCCAAATTTAAATGTCCAAGGTAACGTTTTCCTTAGCTGGGTATTGACAGAAGTTTAAATGTATGGAAGCCCAATACTGTAAAGCAAATTGTCCACCGTGCGGGCAGGGGGAATCGGGGGTCGGCAATGCAGGAGTTTGCGCAATGAGTAGGGTCAGGGGCCAGATTTCCATAATTCTAGCCCAGTATAAAAATAACTGTCAGACTTCCCCTTGCCGATTCTGCTCAATCAAAATTCCATGAAATAATTTAATGTGTTGCTGCCACACTGATAAATCAATGTGCAGTTATCAAACATTATACTTTATGGGGCCGGAATACCTTTTTTAATGCATCGGCGCACGCGGCGCGGATATCCGCGCTGTACCATCCACCAACCGTTGGCGTCGTCGTCTCATCAATCGCCGTTTCGTTGTGGTTTGTGCCCTTTGCGCCGTATTAGTTTCGGTTGTTTTGCCTTGTGTGATTATATTTTGTGGTTGCAGGAGTTTTTGGATTGATAAAAAACATTATTTTAGTGATTAGTGTTTATTTAATTGTGACTATAATTTTGTTTATTGTTTGTTACTTAATATCGTAACAAAATGACTGGAAGTTGTATGGTTTTGTCTTGCAAATCCAAGGGAAACCCTCCCAGCATTTTTACTTTGGGTAAGGAAAGTATTCTTATTTTTAAAATTAGGTGTTTCTTATGAGACGTAACGTTAGGTAACCGAATAAATAATAATACCTATATCAATTATGAATAATAGAAAATAAAATATTCATAGGAAATAGCAGTGGGAAAGTAAGGCAATCTTAACTACTTTTAGATGATTACCACAATGTTTGTGTGTTTCTGTGGATTAAAAAAAAAGAAATAAGGTTTACATTTAGGTACTTTTATTTCATTTAACAATTTAGTTTAAAATTTATTTTAAAAATCGTGTTTTTTTTTATTTACAAAGATTTTTTGGGAAAAATACAAAACTCCGAAAATATCAACCATTTAAATAGAGGGCTGTAAAGTATTCTTTCCATATTATATCAGATGATATAAAATCCAATATTACACAATAATTTTAAATATTCTACAGTGATATCGTTGAATAACCAACAATTTTGTGCAAAAAAAAACAGTGAATGTTTAAATTTGACATATGGTGATGTTAACTTTATAGATAGTAACAAAGAATTATGGAAGTCTGGCCCTGACCCATACTCATTGCGCAAACTCCGCATTGCCGACCCCCCATTCCCGCTGCCCTGCACGGCTGGACAATTGTTTCTACAGTATTGGCTTCCATACACCTTTTAAAATTCCCTTTATACAGCCGCCCACGACAAACGTATATGCCGTAAATGTGCGTGAATTTTGTTCGACATGCGCTCTGACATCCACATTTAACAAACGTATACGTGTAGTGTTGTTTATCTTCGTTCCGACAATTCATTTCATTCGTATTTCATTCATATACGTACACATCCCAAAACGACGTGTGGCGAATTTCCTTTGAAGTACCGACAAGCGAGCGAACCTTTCCGCAACCGAATGCATGCGTTCGAGGTTAAATTATTCACGTCCCACTAACCGAACCCTAAACGTTCGTTGCCGTGCGACCTCATACGTTCACTAAGTGAATACGGCTTCCACGCGGCCGCCGCATGCGACTAACGCACGTTAAACACTCCTACCCATGTTTTTAAATGTGCCTGGTTTGTTCCAAGCGGCCGTCGTATGGGTCCGCTGTCAACAACTGGATTGATGCGACTGGACTGCTGAAGAAACATGTAGTCTAGTCTTCTGCGACTGATATTTTGTTTTGTGTTGTTTTTTGTGGAATGTCTGCTGTTTTTTTTAATTGCTAAAATTAAAACTTTATTTTTAAATGAGGTCCTGGATTTTTATTACGTATTTTAAGAGCTTTAAGATTCCAAAAACCAATGATGTTTCGCACTTATTCAAAAAAAACAGTTTAATGTTTTCCTAAGATCCTGCCAAAAATATATTGTCTGACTCTCTCTAACATATGGTTTTCTATGAAAATTGCCATTAATATAAATTTTTCGAATAAGTGCAATACATTATTGGTTTTGAAACTTTATAGCTCCTAAAATACAAAAAAAGCCCAAAAAATTAATGATGGCAGCTCAAAGGCGAAACGTCGGTGTATAAATCTAATAACACTATCTTATAGAACAAGAAAAAGTAGCAATGGAAATGTAAAAGTTATTTTGTTACATCCATTCAAATAAAGTTATAAGAAAATAAAAAAGAAATCGCGAATAATCGGTTTTCCAAAAGTAAGTATTCGAAAATTTTAAAGTTCTTCATTTAACCGACCTCGTATCTTTAAAAAAGGATTCAGATCCTAATGATAAGACTCGAATTTGGTACACCCTGTACAAAATTTACCTTAATACAATGGCTAATTTTTCTCTGGGGTTATTGGATATTCAACTCTGTTGTCTGGCTCGGACTTTATATCGTCTTTTATTAAGTCAAAAATAAAAGTAAAAACTCTGCTTTATTCAGTTCAAATATTTTCTAAATTTTACTTCATCCTGTTACAGATGTCGATTTATTAATGTATATAACAACCCTCATCGCGTCTTTGCTGAAATATTGGATTTATAGGGACATTGCTATGTTTCAGGTTGGCTAATTGTATTAGTATTTCGTTATCCTCTTTTCTTCTAATAATAAATATATTGCTAGATCATCATCACAACTCTTCAAAGATTATTCCCTTTACACTAATAATTTTGCTATTGCGAGTTTGAGCCGTGGTCCTAAACCACCTGATTAAACGGCGGCCGCATGCGTTAGTCGCATGCGACGGCCGCGTGGAAGGAAACATACCTTAAGAGTACGGTATAAAGGGCGGTCGTTTAGGTGTCTTAGAACATCCGTAAAACAGGGTCAATCAGTCACGCGTTAAGAAATGCCAATCTGAGAAAGCAAAAGACATTTACAGGATGCGATCAAAACATCAGTCTTTTTATCAAATGCACTCTACCGAATGTATTTTTTTTTATGAATTTTTTACCTATTCAAGATTAAATTCGACACTTGCAATGTATAATTTAAAAATTCATATCTCCGAAACGATTAACTCTAGCAACTTAATTTTTTTACCATAACATAGTACAAATTCTCGGAATAAAGCTAAAATTATTGTAACATTTTGGATTTTAGAGTTTTTTCATAATAAAAAATAATGTATAAAAATGTCCGATTTTTTCGAAAAAAAAACGAAATTCTGTTCATGGCGCGCTCGTGATAATATAGAGCAAGTCATGAAAAGTAACTTTTCTTCCAAATAAAATATGCTGTTTTTTCTTCAAACGTCGACAAATTAATGCAAAAACATTTCTTTAAAAATAATAATTATTAAAGATAAGTGGGTTTGCATGGCGGCTTAGACCGATTTCGGTGAATAATTGCTATGGTAATATAACATAAAGCTGTATAATTGACAGTGTCCACAATAATTATTGTGGACACTGTCAACAATAATTATTTTTTTAAAACTGCGTCTATTATTGCGTTTTAATTCCATATTGATAAGCAGTTATTGAATAAGTACAGGGTTGTCCAACGAAGGGTAAACACCCTCGTAATTTCTTTATTTCAAAAGATATTGAAAAACGGTTTATACAAAAGTTGTAGGAATTTTAGAGGAGAATATGAGCAGTTTGCCATGAAAACAATTGAACATCTAATAAAAAGTTATACGAAAAAAATATGGTTATCTTCCTTATTGTTTAAAAGGAACACCCGGTATATTATGTGATTTTTGGATTCTCTAGAAAATTTTAAACATTTTTCATATAGGGTGTTACATGTCTAAAGTTAAAAGTTTCGGAGCAATGGACAATTGAAAATCAGTAAAATGTCTTATAGCTTATTCTATTAAATAGGCTGAAATGCAAAAATGTCAACAATGGGACACGTGCTCCAACAGTGGGGTTTGGTCGCCGTGCAGCGAGTGGATCAAACAGTCGTCAAACTTTTGATAGTTTACTTGTCAAAGAATATTCTTCTACTATGACTATTTATTAAAATGAACAGAAACACGCGTTACTCAAAAGACGAAATGATAGATATGGTGAATACGTTGGCGAGGAATGTGTATCAGTTGAAGCGTCCAAACGACAGTATCTAAACATGTATCCTCGACAGGCGGCAACCAAGTTTGAGAACGTTGAAAAAATTAGGAGACAGATTCAGGGAGACCGGAAATGTAGGTTATAAGAAGAGAGTTGTTATTAATAAGCCTGTTCTCAATGAGGAAAATCAGCTACGAGTTTTGCTTTCCGTTCATGAGAATCCCATCCAAAGTACCAATTCTCGGAGCGAAGCCCTTGGTATGTCTTACACATCTGTGAAGAGAATTTTACAAAATCACAAAGTGCATCCTATCGCATTTCGTATCACCAGAAGCTACTACCTGGTGATAAAAAAAAGAGCAGATTTTTTGTTCTTGGGCTATAGAGAAAATTGACCAAAACCATGACTTTTTTAAAAACGTGTTATTCACCGATGAATCTACGTTTAAAAGTGATCGTACTATGAACCGACATAATATAAGGTACTACAGTCAACAAAATCCCAATTGGAGAGGGAAATTATGAAACAAGGAAGATGGTCAGTGATCGTATGGGGTGGAATTATAGATAACTCTGTTGTTGGCCCATATTTTTTCGAGGTACTTTAACTGGTAGCAAATATTTAAACTTCTTAAGAGAATCGTTGTCGACATTATTAGAAAATGTAAACCTTCAAGTTAGAAGAAATATGTGGATTTCCCAAAATGACGGGGCCGCCGCATAGCACACGTGATGTCACTTTTTCTTGACTGAACGTCATGGATCGAAATGGATAGGAAACAGGGAAATCCATGGTATGAAAATAGGGAAGACGACGGACCGATTCTCTGGCCTCCCAGGTCCCCGGACCTCCCGCCCATTGGATTACTTTCTGTGGGGATTCATCGACAATTTCGTGAATGCTACGCCTTGTGAAAGTCCAAATAAAATGAAAGAGAGGATACAAGAGTCTTTTTGAGCTGTAATTATAATATGCTACACAACACGTCAGAGAACTTTATAGAGCGCATGCATATGTGTTTAGCCGCTGAAGGAGGTATTTTCGAATCCTAGATTACGTTAATGGATTACTAAATGTTAGATGTTTTGCTATGCAAATAAATGTTTTTTTTTTTGTTATTTAATTATTTTGCATTTCAGCCCATTTAATAGAATAAGCTATAAGACATTTTACTGATTTTCAATTGTCCATTGCTCGAAACTTTTAACTATAGACATGTAACACCCTATATGAAAAAGGTTTAGAATTTTCTAGAGAATCCAAAAATCACATAATATACCGGGTGTTCCATTTAAAATAAGGAAGATAACCATATTTTTTTCGTATAACTTTTTTATTAGATATTCAATTGTTTTCATGGCAAACTGCTCATATTCTCCTCTAAAATTCCTACAACTTTTGTATAAACCGTTTTTCAATATCTTTTGAAATAAAGAAATTACGAGGGTGTTTATCCTTCATTGGACAACCCTGTACATTTAATATTTAATTGAGTAATAACAAAAAATTTTAGTTTTGTTGTTAGTTTAGTAAACATTGAGTTGTTGACGCTTGATTTGTTGTTTGTTTGTATTTATGTTGCTATGATTGCACTTTTTCCTCCGCCGGCGGAAAATTAAAAAGTAAACCTCCGGCGAAGGAAAAATGAAACTTCGAGGTCGCCTACAGTTTAAAGAAAAAACAGTTTTACTACTGCGTCAACTGTTACATTAATTATGAATAAAATTGTAGCTTTCTACCTCACAGGTTAGTCAAAGTGACTGTCCGATTATTATTAAATTATCATAATTTATTTTAATAACTACCTTTTGAATTTCTACCATTACTTCTAGCTTGCGGTCTTTGGTATTCCCGCCTATCGTCCCGTAATCTATCTTGATAAGGACTGTAACCCCTTATTGGAGGAGGAGAGGCGCCATATTCTGAGTCGTAGGGCGGCGATGGACTTCTTCTACTATACCTAATTTACCAAAAAATATGCAGGGTAAAAAAAGTGGGTTATTAGGACTTCCATATCAAAATAAAACGCGGATTTTTTTATATCGCCAATGCTTATATTTTGAATTCGGCGATTTTCAAAAAAAAAATTAACATTATACCTGGAAGACTAACAGCCGAGTGACGAACTCGTTGCTAAAATGAACAGTGAAATTAACAACAAACTAAACTAACAAACAGTGAAAAATTAAAAATCTTGACAACGTGGCATATTCATAAATACTTAATGCCAACTAATTGTCAACAAATAATTTAATTCGGGAGTTTGCGTTTAAAATCGATTAAGCATTAAAAAAATGCAAAAAAAATAATTTCCTTGCACAAAATATGAATAAAATTGGTTTCTTCTCTTAAGAGCCTCACAGACTATCGTTTTTTTTTAACCTTTTTAATCGCCAATTAAGACTGCTCAGTCGGACTATTAAAAGTTTTATTTCCCTACACTTAATTTAATTTTAAACCGTCTTAATCGCCGCAAGCTGCAGTTGTTCACCGAAAAACGTAAATAAAGCGTGTTTATTTGTGACAAGAATGATATTTAAAAACGTTCTGCACCACACACTTCGTTTTTAAATGAAGACGGGCAATTCCACGATTAAGATTTCAAGCGCAGCCAGAAATTTTCACCGACGGTGTTATGTTTGGTTTTCGCCCACAAATTGGCAATGTTAATCGACGCTTTTGATCGCCACGATTAAAACTTCTTAAAAAAGACGTGGTCTGTGCGGGCCTTAACAAAGTAATTTTTAACAAATAATTAACATATAAGTTTGGCCCTGTTGCCAGAATTATCCCTTTTTTCCACCTATTTAATTTAACCCATTAAATTTGTTGTTAAATTTAACAATAAATTCGTCACTCTGACGAATAAAATTATCTTGAGTTGACTCAAAATATGCTGATACTTTTATTAAAAATCTCAATTTTAATAAATTAAATGAAATTGACTTGTCGAAAAAAAAAAAATATATATATATATATATATATATATATATATATATATATATATATATATATATATATATATATATATATATATATAGAGTATGTCACGGAAAGGTTTAAAAGAAAAAATTTTTTTTTTGATTTTTTTCAAAAAAAAATTCTTGATAAAAAATTTGTATTCTAAGAGTAAGATTATAGAAACATTTAACAATTTTTTACGGGGTGTTTAAAAATTTAAAAAAATTAAAAAGGACAAAAATAAAGTGCATTTATTTGATAAGAATGAAAAAAAAAATGGGAAAATTGTTCAAAAATTTAAAAAGGGAGTCTCTTATACCAATTTTCGAAAAAATCCGCCTACTTTTTTTTTATTTGTGATAAAATTTATTTTAATATATCAATTTAAATTTTTAATATCAATTTTATCAAATTTTTGCTGTTAGGTAAACAAAAAGCTCTTCGGCGGTAATGAATTATAAAAAAACAAAGTGTCAATAAAGCTTGTCACTATCAACCCTACTAGTACAATAATGAGTTGTTAATTTGAAATTAAATTAATATTAAAATAATTTTATCACAAGTTAATAAAAGGATTTTTTTGAAAATTGATATAATAAACTATCTTTTACTTTTGAACAACTTTTCCCCAGTAATTTATTTCCATATTTTCTCAAATAAATGCCTTTACTCTTGAACCATTTAAAGTTTTTCAATTTTCTGAGTACGCATACAATTTGTTAAATGTTTTTATCAGTCTTACTTTAGAAAGAGAAATTTTTTTTTTAAAGTAGTTTTTTTGATAAAATTAAAAATAAAAGTTTTTACATTCAACACCCTTTTCCGTGGAGTATTGGGGGCCAGGAAAAAGGTGTTGAAAAACCTTTTTTTTTCCTATCAAAATTAAATAAAAAAAATTTATTTTTAAAATAAGATTGGGAAAAAAAACATTAAAATTTTATTTTCAAAAAAGAAAACTTAAAAGAAAAAAAGGAAAAAAGGAAAAGATATGGAAATGGTATAAAAAAAAGGAACAAAGTAAAACGTGACTCTAATAAATTTCAAAAAATCCCCACTTTTATTATTTGTAATTAAATTTCATTATAAATTAATAATTTTAAAATTTTTTTGTACTAGTAGGCGTTGATAGTGAAAAACTTTATTGACACTTGGCTTTTATAATTCATTAGCGCAGTATCGTCAGTTTAAATGCTTACTTAACAGAAAAAAACTTGATTATAAATTGTTATTAAAATAAATTTAATCAAATAAATAAAAGTAGGGTTTTTTCCAAAATTTATGCAAACCCTTTTTTTTTGAACAACTTTTCCCTAAAACTTTCCATATCTTATCAAATAATGCACTTTACTCTTGTCCTTTTTTAAATTTTTTAAACCTAATTTAAATATGTTAAATGTTTCTATCTTTACTTTAAAAAGAAATTTTATCAAAGTAGCTTTTTGATAAAATCAAAAATAAAAAGTTTTCTCTTCAACCCCTTTTCCCCCGGGAAATTTTAAATATATATATATATATATATATATATATATATATATATATATATATATATATATATATATATATATATATATATATATATATATATATATATATATATATATATATAAACCTAAAAAAATACATTTAAATCTGGGTGATTTTGATCTTAGGTTTTTGACACATCTGCCTGCGAATTTATGGATTTTCAATACGCAGAATATTAATAAATATACATACAAGGTGATGCAGAACTTATTCTTAAAAATGTAAAAAAAGTAAAACAGATACAATAGAAAAGATGCAAAAGCACCCAAAGATTATATAATTTTTTTTGCTAGAAACAGTAACTTTTTCCGTCAAAATTGAATTTGTCGATCACAAATGTAGGTACTCTTAATAGGTAAAAAAATATTATAAAATAAATTGCTATACTGGTATCTGAATTTGCAAGATAAATTTCCCGCGCTTCGTCATTTGTCAAATTACACTGGCCTGAGATGCGCGCCAAAAGTAAATTTTTATTACAATTATGACAGTTTTTTGTGCTTCTAGAAGCAGCATAACGAGTATGTCCTTCCATTTGTAAGCATAAATTCTAAACCACCCTGTATATTTTTAATACCTATCATAATCCGAATATACAGTTGATTCAGGACTGTATCTGCCTCCTACAGGTGGTGGTGAACTCATCCTTCCCAGAGGTGGTGGTCTATGGTCCCCTTAAAACAAAAAAGAAACATACAGTGTAGTCATTTAAGTGTGCAACATATGGATTTTTTTATTATTAATCAAAATACAAATATTACCAAAAGTTGGTGCATGTTCGATAATCAATTTGAACAAAGTTATTCAAAATTATTTTGATTTTAAATAATTATTGGGAATGTTTAGGGTAAATATTAAAAAAAAAATAATAGAAATTTTAAGGTTAAAAAAAAAAAAAAATCTTAGGAGGCCATGTTTTGGTATTTAGACAAAGCTTCTAATTCTGAACAACTTTTTTTTATAATATTTTGCTGAATTTTCTGTATAAGGGTACTTTACTTTTGTACAATTTTTATATTTTTGACCTACCCTGTATGCTGTTTGACTTGCAACCATTCTAAGTGCACCTAATATGTTTTTCGTACATGCACCAACTTTCGGCAACATTTGTATTTTGATTGGGAAATTAATAAAAAAAAAATCCCTTATGTTGCACACTTAAATGACCACACTGTATACACTGCTTAAAAAAATTAACGAAACACCTTTTAATCCATTTGTAACTTTTAAGGCGTTAATCACATTTAGATCAAGCTTACATATTTTAAAAGACACATATTTTCTCACAATAAATCAAAGAATGTATTATTTGATTAATCATTTATTCCTATGAAAAAACTTACAAACCAAATTAAAAAATATCCAAAAAACAAAGTGTCAAATATATAATATATCTCCTTTATTATTCATCCTATCAAAAATATTTATATAACTTTTTATATAGACAATTTAGAAAGCTGTATTTTTTGTTTCATAAAGTTTTTTGTATCTCTTATCGTCTTTGAGATATTAACGATTATTTTTTAAATTTAAAACGTCAATATCTTAAAAACTATTAAAGCTACAGGAAATTTTATCCGACATGAATTATGTATTTTTGCAAGACCTTGATTTTAAGCTATATTACTTTTTTGTCTAAAAACACCAAGCTAATATTTTACAAGTTAAATAAAAAGTGTTCCGTTATTTTTTTTAAACAGTGTATTTTTTTTCCATTGGCAGATGAGTGAAAGTGTTGGGATCTTAAACTAATACAATTTATTTTACCTGGAAACATCCCTGGCGGCAGAGGAGGCATAAAATGCCCGTGGGGCATTCCTCCGATGTCGCCCAGAGGAGGCATCGGACCGTCCAAAGGCGGTGGTGGTATAAAGGGAGTAGCCCCCAGAGGAGGCGGGAAAAACGGGGGAGGAGGCAAACCGGGAATCGGCGGGGATTTCGTCAAATGATCGCGAGGGTTGAAGAAAGGAGGAGACTGAGCGGGATCCAGGGGAGGAGGGGAGATGGGCAGCTCGCCGTTTTGATGTAGAGGAGATTGCATCCCTAAAATAAAAAAAAATATATCTTAATAACAAAAAAACCCATTTATTTTAAACTTTTTTGACCACCCCGTATAACAGTATAATTATAAACACGAAAAACATAATAGTACAGTAAACGAAGGTGTGAACCTAAAGATTAGGTTGGGCCGTCACAATTTTTTTTTTAATTTGCAGGTATTAATGTATACAATAACCTCTGAAAATATCATATATAAAAAAATATCCCCAAGGGCCTGAAAATGTCCCTCAAGAGCCCGGAAATCCGTTTTTTTTCAACTAATTTGTTCGATATCTCCCGAAATATGACACTTGCGGAATTCGTGTTTGAACGAAAATGAAGAGCAGTTTATTAACTGCAAAAATGATCCCCTTCACTTTTGTTGAAAAATTGGTTAGTTTTTGAAATAATCGGCCATTAATGCACCGAGTATTTTTTGCACCTGCCCCGTATCTCAAAAGGTGCTTTAAGCTACTTACACTTCCAAACGGACGGACTAATTTTTAAATAACTCACGTAAAAATGCATTCTTTTGCATGATTTAAAGTTTACATGAAAGAAGGAACGTCTAGCAATAATATCTTGTTACTGTTTCCTTCTTTTTTTTCTTTCTTTAGAATATTAAAAACTCGAGCCAAAGTTAGTTTTTGCTGGACATTTTGACCCTCCTATCAATCTGTTTATATTTTTTTTATAAAAAGTAATTTTACCGAATTCTTTTGGATAATGTGGCTTTGGAAGGTCTTAAATATATTCCGAAAGATTTAATTAATATTTTTTAATTAGTGATAAATCCGAGCATTTTTAAAAACTTCGGAAATCTAAAAGAACCGCCCTAAAAAGAACTCGTTGTTTACAGAAATACACAAAAAATATTTATTAAGTCTTTCGGAATGTATTCAACACTTTTCAAAACCCCATTATCCAAAAGAATTCAGTTAAATTAAAGGAACTGTTTGATAGAAGGGTCAAAATATCGAGCAAAAACTAATTTTGGCTCGGGTTTTTAATATTCTAGAGCAGGGGTCCCCAAACTTTCCAGCCTTAGGGCCATACTGATTACTCCAGTAAGTTCCGAGGGCCAAAGAACCTTCGATGGAAAAACTTGAAATGTATTACAACTGATGGAGGCAAAAACATGAGTGGGAAAGAAAAAGGAGTGGTCGCTCTTGTTGTCAAAGGCTGTAAAATGACGGTGGTTCAAAACCATTAGTCTTACATTGTATCATTCATCAACAGTCTTTGTGCGGAAAATGTTTGGAAAATGTCTGACGTTCTGAAGCCAGTCATATCAACTGTTAAATTTTATCGGGTCTTTTTGGGGTGAATCACCGACAATTCCGACAATTTATTGAAGAGATTGGAGAAACTGACTTACCTTATCATACTGCCGTTCCTTTTGGGTTAGTTGTGGGAAAGTCCTTCAGCGCTTTTTGAACTTCCCCAGCAGTGTTCGAAATTTTTGAATGAAAGTATCGCCCCCTTACTGAATTACAAAACAACGCATGGCTGTGAGAGTTAGCATTCTATGCTGAGTTGACAAAACATGTGAACGAACTGAATTTGGGATTGCAAAAGGGAAAAAACCCGCATCTTCCTGATTTATACACTAATATCAAATCATTCCGGAAGAAATTGAGACTGTTTCAATCACAACTACGAGTAAATGTTTTTTACATTTTAAAACATGTGAAATATTCAGCCCACTACTGAGACTGGTTTCCTATCGATTTTGCAATCGAAACTTTGAGTGCTTTGAAGATAAATTTTGATCTCGTTTCTCGGACTTTGATGCCATGGCAATCAAATTAAGATTTTTCAGAATCCTTTTGATACTGACATTGAAACCCTTGGAACTTTCCAAAAGAAATGATTGATCTACAATGCGTGATATAATTAAGAACAAATATCAAAACTCATCTTTGTTGGAATTTTATAAGAGTCTTCCACTGACACAATTTGATAATTTGCATAAATTTGCTCGTGGTCTGTTTTCTGTTTTTGGTACTACTTATTTGTGTGAGAAAACCTTCTCCAAAATGAATACACAAAAAAATGTTTACAGATCGAAATTAACTGATGAGCATCTTAAATCTCTTTTAATAATTGGTACAAGTAAAAAATTAGTCCACAACTACAAACTATTGTCAGTGGAAAATCTCAATTACATAAATCTCATTAGTATTTCATATGTCATTATGTTTGTTATAAGTTATGTGATTATTTAAAATGTATAAAATGTTAGTTGGATTCATTTCAATAATTTGTTAGTTATTATATACTGAAGTTAAATTTTCTGCATATTATACATGTCTTTACTCATTACAATTCTGTACTTCTTTATCCAACTTATCACAAAAACAATAGCAATAAGCCTACAAGAATGTTATGAGTTAGCGGAGTTAGCCCATGACCGACCATATCAATGTAGATGTCATATTAATAATTATTCAACATAAAATTAGAATACTTCAGTAAACTAAATTTAATTTGCTATAAAAATTATTTGTCCTCTAAAAGGAGTTTTCAAGTATGCTAGCTCTCCGCAGGCCGGACAAAATCTGTCCGCGGGCCGGATGTGGCCCTCGGGCCGTAGTTTGGAGACCCCTGTTCTAGAGAAACAAAAAGAAGGAAACAGTGAAAAGTTATTTTAGTTTCAGGTTCCTTCTTTCATATGAACTTTGAATCATGAAAAAGTACGCATCTTTAGGTAAGTTATTTAAAAAAATGACCTTCCTTTTGGAAGTGTATGTAGCTTAGAGCGCCTTTCAAAATGCGGGCAGGTGCAAGACTATTAAATTTTTGACAAAAGTGATAGGAATCATTTTTGCAGCTAATGAACTGCTCTTTGTTGTCGTCTAAACATAAATTGCGTAAGTGCTATGTTTCGGGAGATATCTGCCAAAATAGTTGAAAAAACGGTTTTCCCGGGGCTCTTAGGGGCCATTTTCGGCCCCTTCGCCCCATTTTTTATCTATGATTTTTTCCCAAGTTTAAATGTACATTAATCCCTGCAAATAAAAATTGTGAGGGCCCCAACCTGATCTTCGGGTTTTGGGGGTTTTTCTTAGGACTTCATTTACTGAACTATAAGTAAACTTACTGATTTGATTATTTCCCTCAGCTATGGCCCTTTCTCTCAACGTCAATCGGTTTCTTAACTGCGCAGCTCCTGCTTCGCTTCTTCCAATTTTCTCTCGGTCTGTCGGTTCGTCACCCAGATTTCGTGGGCTTTCTTTTCGAGCATGGAGATCTGGCTTTTCAATTCTACTTCTTGATTAACTATTTCTTGTTTAAGACTTTCGTTTTGTGCCCTGAAAAAGTGTTCAAAAATCCAATAAAATACAACAAAAGAAATAAAGAGGTCTTAACAATATCGCACCACCGCAAAAACAGGGTCAACCATAAGTCAAAATACTATAGTAAAAAAGCGTGGGTGCAATTTACTATCTTTTCATAATAACTCTCTAACTAATTTGTTAAATAGCTACCAATAAAATAACAGTAACATTTAATATCAAGCACCCCAGCACAAAAAAAAATAAAAATAAAATTTGCCATAATTTAGAACAATATGTGATGAAACCAAGGAAATTTTTTTTTTGACAAAATTAATCCAAAACTGTAAAAAAAGCAGTAATAAAAGATTAATTTAAAAACTGGTTATGTCCAGAAAAATATTCATTTTTGAGATGTGACAGTGTTTTTGTGGATGTGCAACTATCTTACTTGTAGTTTTGCAGTTCTTCCTGCATGTATCGTATTCGTTCAGTGGTGGATGTGGCTTCTCCTTCTTTCGCGGCCCATAACGACTCGTATTTACTTATTTCCCTAAAAAAATAGTTTTTGTACTATAAAATAGTTTACTTGACAATATACCTTATCTAAAAAAACCTGGAAAAATATTAAATGAACTGCTTGAATTTATGGTTGGCTTTGCTGCACGGCAATCGCCAGCTCCCCGTTCCAGACACACGTTGTTGTCAACGTGAGCCTTTCCTTCTGGATCGTCGGGCTTTGTAACCCCCAGAAATTCCGAACTTTTCCGAAACTTGAATTCTTAGCAAAAAAATTATCGATGCAGGGCACAAACAATGGCCGTCCGACCAAGGACTGCTTCTGGTATCACGCATAACCGTTTTCTGTCAGTACTGCCCCTCCCTGCTGACCGCGCAACCATCTTCCGCCATTAGGAAAATCCCTCGTGCGTGGGGTCCTCAGAAAGGAACAGGTATAGGAATCTTCGTTCACAGCGCTTAGCCCCAGAAGAAGGACCCCATCGTTTGGCTTGAGTTTCTCCTTGATCCCCGATGGTAAAAGCTGTTAATACAGCACCTTCAGCCGCCTTCCCGAAAAAACTATGTAGTTTTTATCGCGAGCACTTCACTGATCGGAGGTCAAACAGGAACTGCACTGGAAATATCTTAGAAAAAGTTTTTGATAAAGTTAGGTTAGAAATGACGGCAGATCTGCTGATGACGTCACCACTGTTGTATGTCATTCTCCAAAATTTCCAGACAAAAACAAGCATCTTATAAAGGTTAAGTTTTATCTTTGAAACCATACAGAAATGAAAAAACTAAAAGCTGCCGGTATTTCTATTTCTAAACTCCCATTTAACCCCATATAGTCATACTATTTAATTGTTTTCAAATCAACTTACTTTTGCATCTGATCTTCCTTCTCCTTAAAGTAATTATTTAATACTTTCAACTTTGTTTCGATTTCTACCTTATCTTTATCAGCTTTCTCATATTTTTCCCTTAATTCGCCAAGTTCTTGTGTCAAATTTTCTATTTTGGTGGCGTAGGCTACACTGACTTCCCTTTCTAAAATTAAAACAAAAACTTATTATACAACTAACCCCAAGTACAGCCTAGGTAAAAGATAAAATATAATTATATATAATAAAATTGGAATTCGTCATTTAAAAAACTAATAATAAAACCTGAATAATAAATAGCAGTTTTAAAAAGAATATACCCATATTTATATATTTTGAATTTATAAGCAAATTTATTTTAAGAACTTCATTTATTATTTTTATAAGATAGTTAGTCGAAATATTGCTAAAAAGTAGAGATTCATTGTTTAGAAAGAGATTTTCCTTTGACTATAAGTTTCTCTTGTAACACAAAAAGAAAATTATTTACTTTCAATATGATAAAATCTTGAAAAGCATAATCTAAATTTGGAAATTTCAGTCAAATCATTTTTTACGGCTCAATTCACTGCGCAATGAACGTCACAGATTTAACATTCAAAAAGTCACAATACAAATTATACAAGGAGTACCGTGGTTACTATAGTATAGTATGGTGTAGTATTATTAGGGGTATCCTGGTCTAGAAAGCAGGGTTGCAAGGATTTAAATCAATTGATTTTAATCACGATTTAAATCATGATTTAAATCACTTGATTTTTTTAAATTTAAATCATGATTAAAATCAAAAATAAAAATTATAAAAAAAAATAATTTGGGTTATGAAGAAAAATCTGAAACAGAAATAAATTACGTTAGTATAGTTTTTCAAAAACATTAAAGTTTATTCAAAAACAAAAAAAAACAAATTTAATTGTAATATTTCTAAAGAAACACTAGTTTGGCAGCTTTTTAGTACCAATCATCGTAGTTTAGAGTGCACTAAACCAAATGTTGAGAATATCCTCTCTACTGATGCAGACGAAGCAGCTGCACAGAGCAGTTGTGTAATTATGGGAAGTTCTTTTTCAATAATATCTGCGTTTCGTTGTGATTTCCACCAGTCAATAGGTTTTACGCTTTTCAGGATATCATCTTGAAACATAATATCGTTAAAAGGCTCTGATTTGGCAAGAAACTTGATGATTAGTGGTAATAAACCACTATCTGGATACAGTTCTTTACATAATAAATTTAGTATATGTGTAGCACAGCCATATGCTATTACATTGAATTTATCAGATGCCTTTATTTCATTTCAGCATTGCAGACATGATTTAGCCTACATTATCTGTCACGAAACTACTCACTGTACAATCATACTCGGTTTTTAGTTTGTTTATAAGGGTTGCTGCAATTTCTGTTAGGTAGTCGGATGTATGTGGATGCCCAGTTGTATCTACAGTGTCGAATAGAAAGGAGGAGCCATTTTCTGCAGTAACTGTTGCACATACTATGGGTTCATTATGCACATTAGACCATCCATCGAGTGAAAGACAAACATTACTTCTAGACAACCCCTTAAAGCATTTGCTTCTTTCTTCGGTATATATTTCATCAAGCAGTCTGCCTGACACATCGTTTCGACTGGGCGGTACATATCCAGGTCGCAGTAGTGCTATAGCTTTCTTAACTTCGGATTGCTCCAGGCAGATGAAACTGCTATTAGTTGCATAGAGGGCTCTGGCAATCTGCTTATCAATTTCATTTTTGGCAGGCTTACTAGTATCTACAACAAAAGACATCAGAGATCCAGAAGAAGTTG
Source organism: Listronotus oregonensis (assembly GCA_019359885.1). Classification (NCBI taxonomy): domain Eukaryota; kingdom Metazoa; phylum Arthropoda; class Insecta; order Coleoptera; family Curculionidae; genus Listronotus; species Listronotus oregonensis. The sequence goes on from JAHBCN010004369.1 coordinate 20,834, forward strand.
TGTCAGTAATGTCAGTATTGTCAGTATTACATTCTTTTCTTTTTTGTTTACTGGGATTGAAGAGAAACTGAGTGCGACGTACTTGCTTGCTGAAAGTTTTGTTCAGTTTGAATTTGTGACGTATTTATGCTTGAAGTACGTTGTACCTGCAATTAAAAAAACAATATGAGGCTTCAATTGTCCATAGATGATAGATGTATGTAAAGTATCTAAGAAAACACATTGGGTCTGGTGCGCTTTATGTGTCACGGAATTTTATAATTTTTCTAGTTTGGTTTGATAGAGCCCGTCAAATAGAATCGATTTAATTTAAAGCAAAAAATAAAAAATCGTTGAATGAGCCACTTTTTTGAGAAATAAAAGGTGTTGTGTTGTCATAGTTACATACCTTAATAGTTACTTGGATAAAAAATTTAAAAAAATGTATTTTTTCAGAAAATATTGTTCATCCAAGAATTTTTTGTTGCAAATAGTGTTTAGTGTTAAAAAAACGTATCAATTCCAAAGCATTTTCAAAAATTATGAAATTCCGTAACACATAAAGTGCACCAGAAACCAACACATTGATCACATTGTTGTAAAAATAAGTTTTTAAAAATTTCCAAACATGGAAAAATATTTCAACACCATTTTTAAAAATTAACAAATAATAAAAAGGTACTTACGGTTAAAACTGATTGTGATTGTGATAACGTTGACGAGAATGACGAGTCACTATAACTATCGATAGTGTCGATGTCTTCATTATTTACATTTTTACATTTTTCCCAGTGCTTTTTCATCCTCTCCACCAATCCTTGCATTTCCAAATTACATTTTTTACATGTAGCGCGACATCCCGGTTTTCCCTCCGCTTTCCCCGATTTTTTTTGAAAAACTGCCAGATAAGGTCTTTCTTTCTACCACTTCCTCGAAACGACATATTCAAAAAACTATATCTTATATTTTACACAATATCAAAATTTTCAGTTAGCCGTAAAAACAATGCTCGCGCGCACAGATCTTAACTAGGAAATGACGCCCGTCCGCGTTTCTCCCCTTTATGTAGACCGGTAAATCTGCGTGTTCTGACAGGAATTTTCAAGAAAGTGCAAGTGCTTTCTCGCGTAAATATTTAATATAAGAGTTTATAAAAACGAAAAATATTAGGAGATAGGAGAATGTTTAATAAGGACACGTTACAAACTTCGATTGTGCTATTTACACAAAAAAAATCAAAAAAATCGTGATTTTTTTTTTAAATCGCGATTTTTGATTTTTTTTTAAATCATGATTTTTTACAACCCTGCTAGAAAGTTAAAAAAATCGTTTTTCTTTTCATATTTCCTTAAGAGGATTTTTCGAAATTAAGTTGATGTTCTGCGCAATAAAGCTAGAATGGAAAGTTCTAAGTTTCGAGCTTCATGTGCTTTAAAAAAAGGGAAGCAGTACTCGTTTTTCGAAGAGAAATTCGTTTAATATTTAATTTGAGATAGAAGAAGGCCCGATATATGCAGCCGAGATCGCTGATTAAAGAAATGTAAATAATATGTACTGTTCTATCTGTTAGACCACCTGAAACTTAACCTAAAACTTTAAACGCCTTTTTCTCGAAACTACTTTTTCAAGCTGGAGTGCATGATATCTCAAGTTCTACTAAACCGATTTATTTAAAATTTCGTGAAAAGCTTCTCTAAACATTCCTTTATATCACCAAGCGGATTCAAGTCAAAATTTTGATTTTTACTATTTTTAAAAAATAGGAACTGCCAAAAAAAACATGAAATTTTTTTTTCAAATGGTTGCCATTTCGTCAAAAAAAATTTTTTTTGACTCCTCTAGCTTAAGAAAGTACATCTTCACTAATTATGAATTTGTTTGATTTTTTTTTTTGACCCTCCACTTTGCCAGCGGACAACTTTTTCAGTTTTTAATTTTTTTAATTACCTTCTTGGTTAAATAGTTATTTTACCTTGGGTTAACTGCTCAGAATACTTCAAATTTTCTGATTTGAGCTGCTCCAATTGTGCTTTTATTTCACTAACTTCCAGTAACGATTTTAAAGCGTCCTTATTGTTTTTCATCGACTTTACTTCATTCAAACTTTCCTTTAGAGTATTGTATTCTTTGACTTTTACCTCAGCAACTCGTTGCAATTTTGTAACTTGTTGTTTTAACGCCTGGAAATAAAAAAAAGTTCCGAAAAAAAAAAAAAGAATCTTAATCCATATTACCTGAATTTCATTATTTAATGTATGCTCCTTGGTTAACGCCTCTTTACATTTGGTTTGATAGACAACTATTTCATTCTCCAATGTACTATGTTGCTTATCCGCTCCTCTTCTATTTTAAGTAGTTTTTCTACCATCTAAAAAATGTGAAATTTAAAAATACAATCCCACATAATATAGTGCATTAAGTCACCTTATCTAATTCACTCTGTAGATCTGTAACCTTTCTATTACTAATTTCTATCTCCAACCTCAACTCGTGATTCTCGGTCTCTTTAAGACTCAAAGTATCATTTATAGTATTTATGGTATCCTGCTGATCCAACAGTTTCTTCTGCATCTGCTCAATATTTTCCCTGATAATTTCGCTTCCGTCGCTGGAATTTAACATTTCCGAAATAATTTTATTCAGTTCAATTCCTACTTCGGTCGAAGTGTCTAGTTCTTTTTCCAAAGCTTGTATTTGATCTTCCAAAGTCTGTTTTACTTGGTTCATCTCTGCGAGTTTTTGATTTAGTTCTTCTACTACCTGTAAAATAAAACAGAAAATAAAAAACAATCTCGAAGCTATTCAAAAAGTCATCAAGGACGTACCTCATTTGGAACAGTTTCCACAACCAACTGTGTCTTCTCTTCAACGAACTGAGCGGCTTTGCCCTTTGTAGCATTTCGTTTTCTTTCATTGTAGCCAACAATTGCTGCTCCAATTTATTTATCCGAGCTATCAGAGGTCCCTCCCCGACACTTATCCAGGATTACCATTCCAAAAAAAAGGGATAATCACTGACAATGCGGTAGTGGTTAAATACAGGAACAAGTCGGAACTAAACGCTTCAATGAAGAGGACTTGTAGGTCATCAGCATTTAAACTGTTACTTCCTGAATTTTCCGGTTCAGGTTTAATATCCTCTGCCTCATATTTTGGACAAATTTCATTCTCTTTATCACAAAACTCTTGGGTGACATCAACATTTTCTTTATGGTGGTTTGACAGAAAAGAATTGTAAATATTTGTATTAACATCTTTCTCATTAGTTAATTCTTGTACTTGAGGTAATTCAGAAAAACTGTTAGCAGTTGAAACAGAGTCTTCATGTACAACTTCTTTATTTTCTTCGCTAATTTTGACACTTTCTTGATTCTCGCCTTCACCGAAAAATATATACTTAGCATTTGAGATAAATCCCCCTGAAGGTTTTCCTTCATTATCTAAATTTTCAATATTAGTTTGTTTGGGATTTGAAGTATCAGTTAAATTATCTTGCTCAGAACTAACTGCAACGTCTTCTGATGCTACAGGCACATTTATTTGTAAAGGATCTTCAGAATTCTGACCTAGTGCTAAATCCTCTTGCTGAATAGCCACTGGAACATCTTCTGAAACAGAGTTGTCTACGAGTACATCCTCCTTATTTTGAGCACTCTCTTCTGTCCCATCATTTCCTTGAACGTTTGGCGGGTTAGCTTCATGCCCAACATCGCGATCTTCACTAGCAATAACCTACTCTCCTTTTCTTTGACTTTAATTTCAGCTCCTTCGTCAGGATCTTTAAAATCTGGCTTTAAGTCACTTGGCAAATTATTACTTGAGTCTTGGGTATTCTCAGTATCATTCTTACTATCCTCAGTTATACTATGTTCATTACTGTCTATTTTAGAAGGATCTGGAGTAACCATATCCAAATCTATAGGAGGCATAACTTCTACGTCTACAGAAGACTCGGTGGTAGATGCTGGAAGACGTTGTGATTCTTCAGTAAGCTCTGGTTTATTGCTTTCATTTAAAATATTCCCTACTTTATTTTCATGTTTTTCATTTTCTATTAAATTTTCTGTTTTGACATCTTTAAGACCCTGGACAGTATCTGTCAAGATTTCAGGCTTTTCTTTAACAGTTTCTTTGGTTTCAGCTTCATTTTGTATGGCACCTACCACATCTGGATTCAGTGGAGATCCTTCTATATTAGCTTTGACTTCTTCTGATTCTTCTCTAAAATTTTCTCAGATTCTTGTTTAAAGTTTTCATTATTTGCTGTAACATTTTCTGAAGCTGTGATGTCTATCTGTTCAGTACTAGTAACATTTTCGGGTTTCACTAAAATTGAAGAAATACATATATAGGTTAATATAAAATATTTTAAAAATACTGTTGCAGCATTAATTTTAAAATCTAAACAGGGTTAACAATAATTATAATTGTATTCATAATACAGTTTGACGAATACTTACCAAAACTTTTGCTATTGAGATCACTTTCTTCACTTGATTGTACATTTATCTCCTCAGGTACAACATCACCTTCCTTTTTTATTTCCAATACAGTTTCTTCACTTTTTTTAGATTCTTCAGCAGTATTATTTATTAAATTACTATTATTATTTTGAACAGCTTCATTTCCTGCATCACTAGATTCTGCACTTAAAGGAATAGTTTCAGAGGAACCTGTAGTGCCGTTTTTGTTTTCTGTGGCTGTATTTGCACTTTCTGACTCGTCTTCATCTTCATCATCGTCATCGGTATCATCATCTTCATCGTTTACATCATCCGATTCATCATCGTCATCTTCGGAATCTTCATCTTTGGCTGTCTATTTATAGAGATTAAGTAAATAATTTTGCAAAATTGAAATAAGCAAAAACAGCCATAAATATGCTGAGTTAAAGTTTTCGAAAGGTTAGTCATCATAAAAATATTAGCATACATGTAAGACAAGGTTTAGGATTATTTATGGGCCTTTACACGATTTTTTTTTATTGTCTGTGAAACAAAATATTAACAACCAAATTGTGCATATTTTTTTTCTTGGGACAGTCCACGAAGGCTGATGCTAACGTACCGTGGGTATCTTAAGTGTGGTGAGAAGGAAGTTTGTTCACACGGGACTTAAATATTTGTAGATTGGGAGGAGAAGAAACAACTCTGCGGGCAGAGGTTCCATAGTCTTGACGCTCTAGGGATGAAGGAACGAAGACAGCGGGAAGTTCGGGGCCTTTTTAACTAAATTGAAAAAGGATGCATAAAAGGTGTACTACGTGTTGCTGTGTTGGGAGCTGCCAGAGAAAGAATTATACTGGCCTCTAAGCAGAAGCCGTGAAAATACCTATAGAAGAGCGGCAGATCCCCTACATCTCGACGGTGGGCAAGAAAAGGAAACCTTTCTGTAAGCATGGAAGCATTAATAAGACGAACGGCTCTTTTTTGAATGGAGTCTAGAAAGCTAAGTGTTGTAGGAGACGCCATTCCCAGACATGAGAACAATATTCTAAGAAGGGTCTGATTTGGAATACATACAGAGTATACAGATTGGAAGAAGAGAAATAATTTCTGGCTCGAAAGAGGAATCCAAGCTTTTTTGAAGCTGCCGAGGCTATGGATGTAATGTGTTTGTGCCAGTTGAGGTTATTCTCAAAAATAACTCAGACAAGACGACTCTTTGTTCTGCAGAACTTGGCCGCTGATATGTAACGGATGAGCAGCAGCAGTCTTATCGATATCTGTCATGTATGAAAGCCATGCATTCATTTCGGAATATCTCGAAAACGGTTCTTACAATATATTTTTTTATAAACTAACGCAATATAAATTAAAGTATTAAAAAATTTGAAGAAAAAAACTACATTTTTTGACCGTTCTGTTAAAAAGATATTGATTTTTGAAAGTAGGTCTGTTTGTTATTAAGAAATAGTGTACACTATTTTATTTATTTTTATGTAATCGCCTGTATGGAAGGTGTATTTTAGGACTAGGCGGGTACAAAAAGTGTAAAATAGTGTAAAATAAAACTGAATAGCGAACAGACCCCATGCATTGTCTGTACAGTCTCCTACAAAATAATGTTTTTAAGCATTGAAAACCTCTAACTTTTGGTAGAGCGTATTCGATCTTAATTGGAACAGAGCTAAATTTGGGGTCCATTCAAAATACTGTTTCCAAATTAAACGAAAATATGAAAAAATATAATAATTCGTACTGGTACCAGTCCCGGCCCGTTCAACAATCAATTTTTGTTAGAGAGAGATGTGCGAGTTCGGCGCGAATGGCATGGAAGAGACGAAGATAAAAGACGTTCATCCGACATTGGGGATTGAATTGTGGACACGCCTGGTTTTACTTACAATAGGGCGATAATTTTGTCTACCACTGTCGCGATTAAACTCCTTTAATTTTTAATTTTAAAAATTTCCTAGAGCTTTATTTATGAAATTAAAGAAAAAATAAATATATATATATATATATATATATATATATATATATATATATATATATATATATATATATATATATATATATATATATATATAATAGGTGCCTAACAACATGCCGATTGGAAAGTTGTAAAATTCCGAGTACTTCCGGAGATATCCGGAAAAACCGAAATTTGCTGATTTTGTTTTTATTTTTTACTGGCGTTATTTAAAGAGATATGGAAAACAAAGACACTTTCTCATGGCTACTTCTTAAGCTCTACAGAACAGCTTTGAGATATTTTCCATACACGTCGTTTTCGTTAGACCATCATCAATTTTATTTTTTAAATACGGACCTAGGTTTTTTATTTAATTTTTTTGAACCTCTTATTATCCCAAATTTATACCTGACCCCTGGCATATGGTGCCACAATTGAGTGTACTACGGGATCCCGAAAACCGTAAGAGATACGAAATGGGTTAAATTATATTACTTTAAAAACATGCCGATGAGTTAAAATCTGAGTAATCGGTATTAGTCCGAAAAAACGAAATTTGCTGATTTCGCTTTATTTTTATGGCGTTATTTGAAGAGATATTTATTTTTAGTTTCAATATATGAGTGCTGAGAGATTTTTTCGTGACGTCGTTTTGAAAACTATCATCATCTTTATTTTTAATGCGTGGCACTAATTAGCGATATTGCATTTTTTAGTGATATAATCCTAATTAATAAACATGTATAACACTTAATATCTTGTTAACAAACATATTTTTCCATAAGAGATAATGAAATACATATGAACGCACATAACTTCTCTTTATAGTATGTTCCATTTGTTTGTATAATAAATATTACATTATACATTTTTGTAATTGGGATAATAAGAGGTTCAAAAAAATAAAATAAAAAACCTAGGTCCGTATTTAAAAAAATAAAGTTGATGATGGTCTAACGAAAACGAAACGTCGTACGGAAAATCTCTCAACGCTGTTTTGTAGAGCTTAAGAAGTAGCCATGAGAAAGTGTCTTTTGTTTTTCATATCTCTTTAAATAACGTCAGAAAAAATAAAAACGAAATCAGCAAATTTCGGTTTTTTCCGGATATCTCCGGAACTATTTGGAATTTTACAACTTTCTTAACGGCATGTTGTTAGACACCTAAATACGCAACTTTGCCATAATTTACCCGACTTCGTATCTCTTACGGTTTCCGAGATCCCCATGCATGCACTCGAATCTGTGGCACTCGTATATATATATATATATATATATATATATATATATATATATATATATATATATATATATATTATATATATATATATATATATTATATATATATATATATATATATATTATATATATATATATATATATATATATATTATATATATATATATATATATATATATATATATATATATTATATATATATATATATATATATATATATATATATATATATATATATTATATATATATATATATATTATATATATATATATATATATATATATATATATATATTATATATATATATATTATATATATATATATATATATTATATATATATATATATATATATATATATATATATATATATATATATATATATATATATATATATATTATAATTAAAACTTTAAAAACATCACACATAATTAAATATAGAAATACAAAGTAGCTTGACCACCCCCATCATAGAACGGTTATTGTAAATCAATCAATTTTACAATAACCGTTCTATGTGATGGGGGTGGTGTACTTTTGTGTTTCCTGTATTTTAATTATGTGTGATGTGTTTTTTAAAGTTTTTAATTTATAATATGAAGTTCTCTGGTGTGGCATTAGTCATTTTCCATTAACATGTTAGCGCCTTGAAAAGGAAATAAATTTTCCGAAAGCTCGGGACTGCTAAAAAGTGTTTAACTTTTAATAAGGCATAAAAAGACTGACCCTAATAACCTTCCAGTATAATATATATATATATATATATATATATATATATATATATATATATATATATATATATATATATATATATATATATATATATATATATATATATATATATATATATTATACTGTCATGTTAATTTAAGAAAAAAGAAATAGAATTGCCAGTATGCAGGAAGTTTCAAAAAATTGTAAAATATACAGGGTAATTTATGAGGAAATGTCAATACTTCAGGTACGTATTTAGGGTCCAAAAATAAACATAAAAGCCTATACAAATATGGGTCCGCGAGGCCTTTGTATCCGAAATACTGAGTGTTAAAGTTTTTATTTAATTTTTCTATTTTTAAAATAAAATATATTATCATTAGGGGCCCTTGGATTTTGAACGAGCTTTGTCTCTTATACGTTTTTTATGTCTAGTAAATTCATTGGCGTGCATATTAAGGATATAAGTAATAATTATAAATAAAGTTAAAAAATATGAAATAAACATAACAGAAGTGTGTCATACATATAACGTCTTTTTAAGTTGGTTTCGCAAAAATTGGTTCTTTAATAATTTAAAATATCTCTAAATAAGTCTAAAAGCTACTTGATATTTCAGCTTATAACTGAAGTAAATCGAAATTATTTTGCAAGTCAGTTTTTATTTTGAAGTGCCTCAGAAATATGTTTTCTTATTTCTAAAAATCCTGGATTTCTCAAGATTTTTTGCATTTACATACAATTTTTAATGCCACCAATTTTATTGGGAACAGATTTAAGCTTGTCTATAGTAATTTGAAATATTGAAATAAAGACACTATGTGTGGAAGATATCCAAAATTTTCAAAAATTAATTTTAAATCAGACTTAACATTATGTATTTATAACTTCTTTACTTTTTTCACACTTAAAGCATTATCTTGTAAACTGTCGATAATATTTTTACCACATTGTAATTGTACAGATACGATGAGTATGTTAACTTGCTGATAGCCATATTCCCTACCTTGTAATAACAGATTGTGGCGGTAATGCGACATTAATACACATATCTTTAAATTTCGTAATACGCGCAGGTGACTTAAGAAAAACTTTTTTATCCTGATAACTAAAGTATCGTAATAAGTGGATAAAAGTTACGTACCATTTCGCATATTCTATGTATGGCATGAGCTAAACATGTCATATTAAGCAATTTGGGAAAATGTTCTTTTAACTGTCGTCCTGCATTTAGCATATATGCAGCACTATCCAAAAGAAATAAAACACCACTTTTCTAAATACTAGTGACTGACAGTAGTAAAGTAATACTTTCTACTACAAATTTTTGTTATTGTCCCACTATTGATTTGAGAAAGAAATTTACTGTTAATTAAATATAAGTTTCCAGGTTCGTGATAACTTAAAGTTGCAACTATAATATTAGCAACATATCTTCCCTTTATATCAGTGGTTTCATCGACACTAAACCATAACTTTTTTCCTTCCAGATTGTGTCGTATTTTGTCCATAGTTTTTATTTTATAATAGACCTTATCAACAAAGTTTTATGCAGAGTTGATTCGTCTGGTACTTTTCTGTGGTAGTATTTTCCAAAAAATGTCCTCGGACCACTATTTTTATTTTATGAAGAATAATATCAGCTGCAATAAAATCTTTACACAAATCCATGAAGTCTGCGTTTGATACATACGTTCTCGTTTGTAGATTCTTGATGCTCCCTGGAAAATTTTTTGAACTAAATGTTGTGGACCTTTAACATGTCGCTCAATTTAATATGGTTTTGTACAAATAAATTCAGACTACAATCCAACTGTAATAATTTTTTTAAGTTAATAATAAGCCTGATTTGAAAACCAGGCGTAGGTTAATGCGCAATTTCACGGCTTACGCTTAGAGGAGTTCCAGTATAATACCTCCTCTGGCAGCTCTCAGGAGTGTCACTGGTGCAACTTTTATGCATCCTTTTACAGATTGAACTAGAGGCCCTAAACTTCCTGCTTTCGTAGTTCGCATCTTCAGAGTGTTCAGATTCATAAAACTGCTACGCGTGCAAAAGGTTTTCTTCTTCCAGCCTCCAACATTTAAGTCCCGTGTGAACAAACTCCTCTCACCACACTTAAGATACCTTAATGTTCATTAGCTAGTGCTTGGGCCACAGCCTTCGTGGGGCGTTCAAAGATAAAAAACATCTCTTTCACTTTTAAATAAAAAGAAGACTAAGTAGAAGGAGCCACTCCAACTTCATTTTTTTACTTGTACTCATTATTTATTTACCTTTTAAGCGACTTACACCTGTTTAAATATAACAAATTATTTTTGGCACAAATATAATATGATTTACCCGATGTAACGGAACTGCTTTACGAGTTCACAAAATAAATCTGTCTTCGGAGAGTTTTCGTACTGCACTTGGAGAGTTGCATTACCACCAACAAAACTATTTGTGGGGTTAATTGCATAAATGTTTGTGGGGTTAATTGCATAAATATGAACTCTAATAGAGATGCAATTAAATATTTGTAAATTTATATAGACAAAAAGTCTATTTTAACTTTAATTTATTTTATATAATTTATATAAACGCATTATAAAATATCATAGTTTAATTCTTTTGTTGTTGTGAAAACTCTTCTAAATTTTTTACTATTGCCAGGTCTTTTGTATTATTCTCCAAGAAATCACACTGAATAAAAATATCAAAATAAAAACCGTAAATACCAAAGGAAGTTAAATTATTTATTGCATTTTTATTTGGTATGTTCTATATCATTTTAAGCTCGAAATTGTAATGGTTTTTTATCGATGTCCGGTCCCTAATTATCATATAAATATTGGAGTAAAAATTGGTATCCGAGGGTTTTTTGGCATGAATGATTCGAATCTAATCCTAGTACGGCTCTTACCTGTAGGGGGTGCCACCTACTCGTCTTTCTACTATTTTGAACAATCACAACTTTTGGTACCACCCTGTATTACATTTTTAAGTAAATTAAATAATTGTTTTGTCATTTTTACGTCAAAAAGGTATACCTGTTAAAAGTTGATTCGAGATATTTGTATTTAAAAAAATTACGACGCATCTGATTTTATTATAGCAGTTTTTTTTAAGTCCCGTGTGAACAAACTCCCTCTCACCACAATTTTCGAAGATAATTCATGGCATGTTAGTTCTTGCGCATCAGCCTCTGTGGACTGTCCCAAGATAAAAAAAAAATAAAAAAAAAACAAAATGTATAATTAAACAATATGTATTTTAATTTCCAATAAAATAATTGTTCTTAAATTATGTTCAGCAAAACATAAGCTAGGTTTTATAAGATTAAAAAAAAATAACACCCTGTATCTTCAAAACGAAGACCTTGCGGACCCATATTTGTATAGACTTTTATGTTTATTTTTGGATCCTGACTATGTACCTGAATAAATCACCCTGTATATTATACTGTCATGTAAATTAAAAAAAAAATAGAATTGACATTATACAGAGAGTATTAAAAAACTGTTAAATATATATTATACTATTGTAGGTTTTAACTGTTTCTATTGCCTAGGGTAAATGAAAGGCCTCTAGATAATTTGCAATGTTTAATAAAATAAGCAAAAATCGGGATGAAATGTTACACACTAGGTTATACAGAATTGTACTTTAAACACTGTTGAGACTACAGTATAGAGACATTATGGAATTACACGAAATACTTAAACTATACACACGGTATTATACCTTTGATATGTAAAGTAAAATTACTTCGTTTCGTATTCGTCTTGAGACTGGATAATAACGTCGTTAAATACTTGTACTGAATAAAAAATGCAGGGTATAGCCTGGGTCCGCTAACATTTTTAGGTTGGCAATGCGAATATCCCTACATATTAGTAAATTTGTTTTAGATTTAAGTTGGCTGATATAAGAATTTTAATAGGACCGTACTGAGGGAAGGGGAGTTTCAAAATTTTAATATCTTAAAAATTGCTGTTGAATTACAATAACTAAATTCATCAGTATATTTTTTCGTCTATATATTTGCATAAATCTTCAGAAAGTCTGATGTTTGCCATAATATTTTATTATAAATTATCATTTTGCCTATCTAGTGCAGATTAATAGTTATTTAGAAATAGTTTTTGCACTATTTTACACTTTTGTACACACTTATTCCTTAAATACACCTTCAATTAGAGCGCTTAGGTACGTAAAAAATGTAAAATAGTGTACACGTTTCTGAATATCAAACAAACCTGTTATATGTTTTGTTATATTTGCAGGCAAACTTTTACAGCTAAATTGAATATATCCTGATAAAATATCTCACTATAAGTGATGGTTCGATATCCCTTATTATGCAAATTTACAATTTTTTAAAGATGCCTAAAGATGCTTTGCTTTCTATATAAAATTATAAAATAAATAAAACAAAACAGTAATAATCATTTATTTATTCAGAGTATCATTAACACAATAAGATGCTTATATTTTATAAAATAAATTTATCAAAAACGTTGGAAGGTCGTGTTTAACGCTTTAGAAGTGGCAGTGTCCACCAGGTTTTTTATGAAAAAGCAAAGGTATGTAATATCAAAGAAAAATGTGTATGCAATCTGCACGCAGAGCATTAGTTTTACTGACTTCTAGCAGAGAGTAGATTAAAGTGGTATAGTTTATGTTTAGCAGTTGGATTTGTAAATGGATGCTTGTGAGTTCAAGCATTTTGGCAAACTACTTCGTGGCCATTGATGTAATGTGTTTAAATGAAATAGTCTTTTAATATTTAGTTTTTTATTATGGCAGTAAGGTAGCTAATAAAGAAAAGATAAAAAGTAAAGAAGATAGTTTGTAAATGATTTTTATTACATTTACTTCTAATAAATTCTTATTAATAAGTTACTAATGTGGGTCTTAGCAAATAGGAATGTCTTATTAGTTTTAAATATATACAATTTCACTTCTATCGTTGATTTTGGTATGAATATTTTGCTTAACCATATTTTTCTTTTTCCCCGCCACTATGGTAGCTGGCATTGACGTACAACTTACATGGCTAATTAGCTAGTAGATCATCTCGAATCAAAGTCTCAAAATTTTATGCTTTCATCTTCGCCATGGTAATCTCCTGTTTTGGTTTTAGATTTAAACTTCTACTGGCAACTTTCTTTTTCATCAACAAATCCTTTTTCTGAACCAGTACGAATAGCGTATCATGAAAATAAAAGTATTAATTAGTTCTTAATAAATATACTTTAATGTCTCATAAGGTCGTGCAAGTGTGTTCTGTAGTTTAATGTTGTCTAAGAGCTACAGGTTTGATCATATGTCCTATGTACGAGTATAACCCTAACTGAGGTATCTACCGAATCTGTCATATATGTGTATTTTTTCAGGATAATTTCCTTAAAGTTTTTAAAGTCTAACTAGTTCACATACTACTTAGTGGTTCAGAGCAAAGTCAGATATAATTAATGGATAAGATTTCAGTCTCGGAACTCTGGAGATGAAGGTGCGAAATGTGAAGTGGACAATAACGGGATGCATCTGAGTAGACTTTTAATTTGTCAATTGAATATACAAAAGAAGGAATTATGATGAAGCAATGTTTTGAGCTATAGTTGTAAAAAATAGTTCCTAAAGAAACAGGTCTTCTTGCCAATATTTGGTGTGCAAGAGGAAGCTTTTGTAAAACTGTGTGATAATTTATAAGGCAAAACAAAATTTTATTAGAGGATTGTAAAAGTGCTTACCTTGGGATTTAAAAAAAAAATGGGCCCTTCAATTTTTCCTTATGTGTAGGAGAGTACCTTTTTTTAAAGCGTATAATTAGTCAATAGAATGTTTTACCTTTCCACTAAAATATACATCGCTATCCTGCATGGGCGACCTGCGGAAAGAGCTGTTCTGGTGAAGATCCGTTTCATCGAGAAACACCCAAAGATTTTTATTTTCTCCTAAATCTTCATTTTCCATAAACCTTTTGTAAATTTCCTTCATGCGTTGCACATTTGGTTTTTCCATTGTCATTACTATAGCTTCATATTTGCTTCACATTGTCAGCAACTTTGCCACTATGCGATCCTAAAAGATACTCTTATAAATATTTAAATCTTAAATATTTAAGACATCTGAGGGGATGTATTTTTAGATTATGATACTCCTAAAAACGAGTTATTTTACCTTCACAAGATCACTATTCTGATAGCATCATTTTTCAAAAAATATTTGTTAGGTTATATTTTCTTACCTCCTGACGCATCACAGCTCTGAAGTGGGTTTCAAAAGTTTTTCCAAACTGGAAATACAGTAATCATTGTGATTTATACGCTAAAAAATATCTATTCTAGTGGTTTTTTATTAAAACCAATAAAAATAAAAAACAGTCCAAAATAAAATAAATTATTAAATATAAAAATGTCAAATAGTCCACAAAAAAAATAAAAACACTGCAGATAATTCTAATCTCACTAATTACTTAAAAACACGAAATAACACACCCAAACACAAAAAAAGTTAATACAAAAATTGAAACGCCTTTAATCCATTACTGGGTGATTTACGCCAATCAGCTGATTTTGACGCTTTTGAGGCCCAGTAATTTTTGTTTTTGGAACATAAGCCAACACAAAAATGTTAGCTTGGACAGACTATATTAATAAACAATGACCCGTCTGGACTTGCTTATTCGTCTTAAACCCCTTGGTTACGTCTTCATCGTCTTTAAGGTCTTCGCGCTGCCCACTTCTAGAACTTACTCCAGACTCCAGACTGCCTATTTACCAAAAACCTTTGATTTGCAATCTTGCATCGTCCGGTTGCCACTTCCCGCCCCGCTCAACGGTACCGAAATTCTGGAACAACAGTGTGTGATATGAAAACATCGAGTGTGCGAATATTTATTTATTAAACAAAACCAACGGAAATAACTGTAATTTAAATAATGTTTTAAAATAATAATAATAATATATATTTATTTGGGTATAAACACCTACACTATCATACAGATTAAAAAAATAGAATTGATATTATACAAAGAGTACCAAAAAACTTTTGTTTTTTTTTTCATCCTAACCTTTTAGTAGACTCATTGAGGAAACTTTCATTTACAAATTTTATTTGATAAAAAAGTATTTTTCTTAGGGTTGATGGATGAGTGAAGGTTTTTCTAATTTGGATTTTAAACTAAAAGTTACTTACATCAGGATTTGCTGTGTTTCTCTGACAACATTCTCCTTCTTCTCTTCACTGTTTACAACCACTGGTTCACTCGGCACATTCGGTTTCACATTTTGATTTTCTGGAACTACGAAAACGTAAAGATGATCAAAAAAACGACACTTAACAGCATTATATCGTAATTAAAGCTAGATTTCAAAAACCTAATCAATCTAAAAATCGATAACATCTCTGAAATATTGTCTTATTGTTAAAGCTGAAAAATGTATTTACACAAGAAATTCTTATTGGTATCATTACTGATTAATATGCGGGTATGGTTTTATTATGTTGTTAAAATAACCACTGATAAGAAAAATACTTCATTAATAATAAAAATAAACCAAGATATAATTAATGCAATCTTATGCCCAATGCAGTAAACAATGAACTTGATATTTCTAAAAACGGTTTTATTATTTAGAGTTTAAGGGGCATATTAATCATACTTTGTGAAAAATTGAGTTCGTTATATTAATAGTTTCTGGTAACTATAAATTTTCTTGATGTACCTTTTGACACTTATATATTTTTAAAGGTTTTTTTGTATCATTTTGAAGAGAATTTACCTACGGGTATTTAAGATTTAACAGAGTATGTTGTGAAGTCACATCTCCTGAAAAAATCAAAATATATATTGCAAGCGATAGTAATAAAATTTTACGGAATGTCTTAAGAATCGTAAACCATAGGCGCGCTGGTATATGTGTCTTTATATGTTTATATATCTAGATGTATTCATCCTTAATTGCAAATACGGTTAAAAAATATTAAAAGTAGTCCGATTTCTTGTGTTGTGTCAACTAAAATTATACCGATTTTCTATCCTAATATTTTTATTATTTACTTATTTTTTACATACAATTGCACGGTTTAATGTTTTGTTTTTATACAGGGTGGCCGTCCATATTTTGACCCATTTTGATCGCGAATAACTTTTGAACATATAAAGATATCAAGATGCGGTTTTCGCAAATATACTTATATTTCTTTAAGTTTAATTATCTTTATCATTTTTATGTGACATTCCATTAGCTCAAAAACAAAATGGCCGATTTTCCGATATAGGACAACTTTGTTATTTTAAATGGAACACCCTGTATATGTTTCAATATTTAAAATTTAATCTTTCCTTTAAAAAAATGTAACATAAGCTATGGTTATCTTAAAAATAACGCATTTATTGACCTCCAAGAATTGACTGTATGTCGAATAGGAATATTATTTTTAAAGGATTTTTTGAAAAGTCGCCTGTGGAAACAAAGTTATCTCGTTTCCATAACAGCAAATAAGCCCATTGTCAGCCATTGTTGGTCATTTTTGACAAGTTATTTTAATTAGGAAGCGCAAAAGCCTTCGTTAAGCGAAAAAGAAAATGGTTACGAAACCAAATCAGTAAAAGAAACCCAGCGAAGATTTAGAAACATGTTTAATAAAGTCTAAATTTCCACAAAAAATTCAATTAAAAATCTGGTACAGAAAATTCTGGAGTACAGGATCTTTTAGCCCGTAAAAAGAAATTAGTAAACAATGAGAATTTGCTAAATAAAACGTTACAATTTCTGGAGATAACTCAGGAAGATCCAACATTGTCAACAAGAAAAAATCTCAAGTTCAGTCCATATTCCTAAAACTACAGTACAAGAAATCATGAAAAAAGAAACTTAAATTAAAGCTGACAAAATTCAAATGTTACAAGAAATAAAAGAAACTTTATACAAAGGGTGGAATTTGCCAGAGAATTCAAAATTTAGTAAGGAACAATATACATTTTTTGGATAGACTAATAATGTCAGACGAAGCCAGCATTTCACCTCAATGGAAAAGTAAATAAGCATAACTGCAGGTTTTGGGCGGCAACAGAAAATCATCGACAATAGAACGAACACGTTAGAGATTCGCCAAAAGTCACAGTCTGGTGTGGTATGTCAAAGCAAAAAATTTATGGGCCATTTTTTTTCATGAACCAACTGTAACCTCTGACTTACGTTGATATGCTGGTAATATTTTTTTATCCCCAATTGCAGAAGAAAATCTATTGAATTTCATCTATTTTCAACAAGATGGGGCTACACCACATTATGCTAACATTACCAAGGATTCACTGACCAACGTTTTTGAAAACCGGTGGATTTGGAAGAGAGTCTCTATTTCCGGCCACCCGTTCACCAGATTTGACTGTTCCAGATTTTTTCTGTGGGGATATGTGAAAAAGAGAGGTGTTATAGTCCACTTCCCCAAAATTTAGAGCAATTAAAAATTAATATCCGAAACATAATAGAAAAATATTCCTGTCAATAGATTTAATAAGTTTTTTTCGAATTTAATAAGTTCGACGCACTTTTAAATAAGTACGTCGAAGTCATCGGAAGGCATTTTCAACATTTACAGTAGTTTTTTTAAAAGTAATGTAACCTTATTGTAACTATTATTTTGTGAATAACTCAAAACCTTTATGATCCTTTTTTTTTTTTGTAAATGATATGAAGTAATTTTAATTGTTAAATAATATTGTTGGTCGACATGCAGTCAATTTTTCGAAGGTCAATAACACGTTGTTTTTTGAGATAACCATAGCTGGTACATTTTTTAAAGGGGAAAGATTAAATTTTGAAAAATATAGAAACATATACAGGGTGTTCCATTTAAAATAACATAGTTGTCCTATAATGAAAAATCGGCCATTTTGTTTTTCGAGCTAATGGAATGTCACAATAAAATCGTGAAGGTACGAGAATAAACTTTAAAGAAATATAAGTGCATTCGCAAAAACCGCATCTTTGATACCTTTATTTGTTCCAAAAGTTATTCTCGATTAAATAATGTGTCGGCCACCCTGTATTTGTCGAGAACAACACAAAATAATGTAAATACATTTAAATATCATTCTATAACTAAAATAAATATTTGAATAAAATATATATTCCAGGAAGTTGTTAGGCCTAATTCAATCTGTCTTTCTAATGACGTACTAATAATCTTTCTAAATGTGCAATTGCGTAGTTCTTATTATTGTTACAGTGTTAGTTACCAAAATGGCTTGTTCAACAACACGTGCACACCTCGGCCATTTAACATTAAATGAAAATCGTATTGTTAAAAACGTATTCAATTATATCACAAATGAGCAAAACTGTGATTTAAGTGTGGATGATAGAGTTGAAAAATGTGCTTTAATGACCGGAGTTGGAAAAGCGACAGTTTACAGAGTTCTAAAACAAGAAAAAAGGGAGGTATAGCGTCACCAAAAAAAGCGATCAGGCAAAAAAGAACTTCAGATAACAAATGACGCAAAGCAAGCAATTAGACGTATTATACATGGTTTCTTTATGGAAAAGAAAAGTCCGTCTGTGGATAGTATTTTTCGAGCTGTTGGAAATCATCCAGAAGTGCCAGAAATAAGTAGGGTAAAACTATGAAAACATTGAATTTCCTAAAAATAGTGTTAAGCCAAAGTTATTACAACTAGTAAAAATTGAAATGGCGATAAATAAAGATAGTCACACAAATTTCGTCCATGGTGAAATAGCGAAAAAACAAAATATTAGTGTTTTGGCTGCCACCTTATGACTGCGAACTCAAGCCCATAGAACTTATATGGCCGCAAGTGAAAGGTAAAGTTGCCAGAAATAATACAACTTTTAAAATAGCCGACGTTAAAAAACTGTTTCAAAATGCCATATCTAATGTTTTATTTATTTTTTTAAACAGTAAAGTATACTCCCAGGATAAATCCCTAAATGGTAAAAAAAATTAATATAAAAGGAAATAACAAACAAAACATAAAAAACTTAAAAATACATGAATAAAATAAAAAAGCTTACAATAAAAGTAACATACAAAGTTCCATTAAGTAAATACCGATTAAGGGTTTAAAAAATTTTAATCCTTTTAAATTTAGACGTCGCCAAACCTTAGCCATCTCTTAAGAGAATACAGACCAATGTTAAAAAATGTCACAATTGTGATAAAATAAGTTATAATTTTTCACATGCGGTCAATAAACGTGTTTTGACCATAATTGGTCCTATGTCCTTTTACGAAGAAGAGGAGGTGTGACGAGTTTGACGCCTGGGAACCAAGAAATCCACCATACTCAGCAGATCACTACAGTGAATCATCCCATTAACCAGTTTATAAAGAAACAAGAGGGAGAGCTTGTCTACTCTATCTCCAGCGTCTGCATACCACAGAAGCAATCTGGGTTTTATAGCAGAGTCTTGATACGGAAAAACGGTGTTTAAATAACAAATATTTAATGAATTTATGTTGTACTCTTTTTAATCCTATCGATATGGCAAACATAACGGGGCTGCCAGATAACTGAGCAATATTCGAGTACACTTCTTACCAAGCAGTTATACAGGGCATAATGGCCTTCGTGCAGGTGAAGTGTCGGGAATTTCTCTTGATGAAGCCCAACATTCAAATGCTCGCATACGATTTATCGATATGAAGGTTAAACGATAAGCCTTCGTCAAAAATTACACCCAAGTCATTCACTGTGGAAGAAGTTTTAAATTGAGTCACCAATTTTATAGACATTTTTGGGGGTAAGAGATTTTGTGAAATGGATATATTTTCGCAATATTAAGAGAAAGGAATTCGTTTCCCCACCATTTTTATAAATCGATTTAAATCGGATTGTAAAGCGTAACTATCGGCAGTGTCGGAGGTGAAGAATTTCAAATCATCTGCAAAACAAACAGTTACTATTTGTAAAGCAAGACGAGACATCGTTAATGAAAAAAAAACAGTACAGGACCGATGTGAGCCCTGTGGCACCCCCGACGTCACTGCTATGTCTCGAGATATCGAGTTTAGCACAACAACACGTTAAAAACGGTGATCTAAGTAGGAACCGAGCCACTTTAAGTAACTCCCCGAAAAAGAAAAATCAGAAAGCTTTCTCAGAAGCACCATGAAAACACTGTCAAAGGGACTGGACAAATCTGTATAGACAGCGTCAACCTGGCGACCAGCCTCAACTGAAGAAAAAAGATAGTTCTTGAATATAGCGAGATTGGTTGCCGTAGGACCACTATAAAAACCGTGTTGTAAAGGAGAAATATAATCTTTATAGGAGAATAGTTTTATCCGTAATGATGTCTTCAATAATTTTGGAATCGTAGAAATGATCGAAATACCCTGTAGTTAGTTACATCAGCCCTATTTCCCTTTTTTTAGATAGGCACAAGGTTAGAAAACTTCCAAGCAGAGGGAAATATTCCCCCTTTTCCCAAAAAAACTTTAAAAATTGCACAAAGAGGGGCAGACAGTGTGTCGCAGCAGCCCTTTAAGAGGGGTGGTGGTAATCCATCAGGACCCGCACTTTTGTTGGAATCAAGACCTCTGATTCTGGAAGCAACCTCATCAACAGCAAATGTATGATGTGCCAACGCTGAAGAAAATGGAACTGGCAAAGATGTGTTGAGCATGTGCTACATGTAGAAAATGAAATGTGGAATATGGATATAGTAGTCGATGAAACTTTTGAACCTCTAATTATAAAACGAGACTCAAATGATTCAAACAGTGATAGTTCCTTAAGTAGATGGGGAACATTGCCAAGAGGTAGATGTGAGTAATACATTTAATATGATATGGATTCTGTACCCCAAAGACAGACAGTACAAAAATAAACTTTTCAGTAAATTCATTTTATTGAATTATTTTTAAAAAATTCTAAATCGTAAAATACTATATTCCTAAAAATCATATATGTTTAGTTTAACTAAAATCAATACGCAAGAAATAAATTTTAATTCAAAAATAACATTTAACTCACTAACAATAAACCTATTAACCTTTACTAGATATGTAAAAGCCATTAAAAATTTATTTTTAGACTATCCAAGTGAAGTTTGTTAAAACGATTTTAAAATTTAAAGGATATTATATAGTTCACTGGAGCTTTCCCAATGAGTATTGTCAAAAATGTATCAGTTACGAATGTAGAGCAAATTAAAATTATCATTATATAATAATTATAACACAGTTTTTACGATTTATTCTTATTTCGTACACAAAATTAATTATTCAGTTTTCAATATCTTGTTTCGTCTAAAAACTGAGGTAGGTTCCTATCTCTGATGGTCCATAAAATATGATAAAATGAATTAAAACTATTTTTATAACTAAATATCAAAATATTTATTGCTCATATATAAGATGCAGAGATATAAAAAATTTTTTTGGATAATTAATAGTGATATTAAAATAATCTAATATTAATATATATTTTTTAACTATCTACCTAAACAGAAAAGTTTACTGTTCCTACTTTTATTGATTTATCAGGTTTAAAATATAATTGTGGAAATAAAAAGCCGCTTTAACTAACCAGAACTAACCATGACCGACCAGAACTAAGAGCTTTTGAATTTGTCTAAATTATTCCTATGTAGAAGAAAGTTATTAACAAAATTTTAATAATTTTCAATATGGTATTTATTTGATTGGTTATTTGGGTCGTCACAATGGCCGGTGTACGAAACGAGAAGCATAAAATTGATTAATTATTAGTGTATGAAACAATGAAAATTTTAGGTAAATTTCTAAAGTGTACGAAACAAAAAAAACCGTTTTTACACTGAGACTGCTTCGGTCCTGGTCCCGGTGTATAGAGACTGAGCATGCTTAATCCTATTAACGTTACGTTTTTATATATTATTTTTATCCTGAAAACAATGGCATACTTGCCACTGAAACGCAGATAACTAATTAGATTTTTTGGAGGTATTTCTTCTTTTCTGTTTCAAACGATCTGCAAGTTCAGATGGCTCAATAGGACTGAGATCACTCAATTTCTATACCCTGGGACCAGGACCAAAGCGGTCCGATTGCATGGGGCGTATACCCAACAAAGACTTTCTAATAAATGAATCCGCCCTAATAATATAGAACATACCTACATTTTTTATCATTGTACAGTGGCAGCTTATGGTTTCTAAGTACAAAGGACCGCAAAACACCGATATTTAAAAAGGGTATGATATGATGAATCTATTTTTGCATAGAAAGATACCCATAATTTTAAACAATTAACCATTCAGCCATTACTTTTTTAAGACACTCTGTATACAACA
Source organism: Listronotus oregonensis (assembly GCA_019359885.1). Taxonomy (NCBI): domain Eukaryota; kingdom Metazoa; phylum Arthropoda; class Insecta; order Coleoptera; family Curculionidae; genus Listronotus; species Listronotus oregonensis. The sequence goes on from JAHBCN010004369.1 coordinate 43,472, forward strand.
AAATATTTTCAAAATTATGAAATACTTTTCTTGTTACATAACTTATAAAAATATTTTTTCAAAGAAAATTTAGTTACTTATTTTTATTTCTTTAGGTACCGCTTAAAAAAAAACAAAAATCGAATTGACCGACATACTTTCACACTTTAAGCTCACCTTCATGTGAAAGATGTCAGATATTTTTTTAATATTTAAAAATGTACCAAAAAACCATGTCATTTACTAAGCCCCATTGTGCAACAATGAACCAACCAAACAAATATTTATTAAACAAAATACAGGGTGGCCGGCCATATTTTGACCCATTTTAATCGAGAATAACTTTTGAACAAATAAAGGTATCAAGATGCGGTTTTTGCAGATGCACTTATATTTCTTTAAAGTTTATTCTCGTACCTTCACGATTTTATTGTGACATTCCATTAGCTCAAAAACAAAATGGCCGATTTTCCATTATAGGACAACTATGTTATTTTAAATGGAACACCCTGTATATGTTTCTATATTTTCAAAGTTACATTACTTTTTAAAAAACTACTGTAAATGTTTAAAATGCCTTCCGCCGACTTACAGGACTACTTACTTTAAATTCGAAAAAAACTTATTAATTATACTATTGACTAAAAATTCTTCAGGAATATTTTCTATTATGTTTCGGATATTAATTTTTAATTGCTCTAAATTTTGGGGAAGTGGACTATAACCCCTCTCTTTCACATATCCCCACAGAAAAAAATCTGGAACAGTCAAATCTGGTGAACGAGGTGGCCAGGAAATAGGGCCTCCTCTTCCAATCCACCGGTTTCCAAAAACGTTGGTCAGTGAATCCTTGGTAATGTTAGCATAATGTGGTGTAGCCCCATCTTGTTGAAAATAGACGAAATTCAATAGATTTTCTTCTTGCAATTGGGGATAAAAAATATTTCCAGCATATCAACGTAAGTCCAAGAGGTTACGGTTCATGAAAAAAAAATGGCCCATAAATTTTTTGCTTTGACATACCACACCAGACTGTGACTTTTGGCGAATCTCTAACGTGTTCGTTATATTGTCGAGGATTTTCTGTTGCCCAAAACCGCAGTTATGCTTATTTACTTTTCCATTGAGGTGAAATGTGGCTTCGTCTGACATTATTAGTCCATCCAAAAAATGTATATTGTTCCTTACTAAATTTTGAATTATCTGGCAAAATTCCACCCTTTGTGGAAAATCAGTTTCTTTTATTTCTTGTAACATTTGAATTTTGTATGGCTTTAATTTAAGTTCTTTTTTCATGATTTCTTGTACTGTAGTTTTAGGAATATGGACTGAACTTGAGATATTTCTTGTTGACAATGTTGGATCTTCCTGAGTTATCTCCAGAATTTGTAACGTTTTATTTAGCAAATTCTCATTGTTCACTAATTTCTTTTTACGGGCTAAAGATCCTGTACTCCAGAATTTTCTGTACCAGATTTTAATTGAATTTTTTGTGGGTGGAGCTTTATTAAACATGTTTCTAAATCTTCGCTGGGTTTCTTTTACTGATTTGGTTTCGGCAAACATAATAACACATTTTCCTTTTTCGCTTAACGAGAACATTTTGCGCTTCGTAATTAAAATAACTTGTCAAAAATGACCAACAATGGCTGACAATGAGGCTTGTTGCTGTTATGAAACGAGATAACTTTGTTTCCACAGGCGACTTTTCAAAAATCCTTTTAAAATAATATTCCTATTCGACATACAGTCAATTCTTTGGAGGTCAATAAATGCGTTATTTTTTAAGATAACCATAGCTTGTGTTACATTTTTTAAAGGGAAAGATTAAATTTTAAAAATATTGAAACATATACAGGGTGTTCCATTTAAAATAACAAAGTTGTCCTATATCGGAAAATCGGCCATTTTGTTTTTGAGCTAATGGAATGTCACATAAAAATGGTAAAGATACGAGAATAAACTTTAAAGAAATATAAGTATATTTGCGAAAACCGCATCTTGATATCTTTATTTGTTCAAAAGTTATTCGCGATCAAAATGGGTCAAAATATGGACGGCCACCCTGTATATTAATTAATTTATATAATTTATAAATACATTTTTCTTAATAAATATTTCAGATAAAAATTCTAATATTTCTTCTAAATTTTTTGCAAATAATGTAAAAGCTGGTTTCTTATTGCATAATAAGCCATCACTTTCCAGTTAATATTACCTTAAATATATAAATATATTTATTATTAACGAGATAATCAATACATACAAGCACCACAATATTCCTCAACAATACTGCTCTTATACGAATTGGTCAGTCCCTACTAAACTAAAAATTACTATAATTTTTAATGTTCTAGATTTTTTTTACATCTTTAGTTGTTCCCTTATTCATATTAGACAAAAAAGTAAATCTACACACATTATTTTATAAACTCTGCGATGTTTCTGAGATATTTTTTTCCCTCCAAATAAAGACCGCAACGCCAGGGAGTTGCTTTCGTAAAACACATAATTTCACTTATATTTTAATACTTGTATGGGTCCGTTGTCACTTTCGGATTGTCATACCAGATAGGGAGGACTGGAAAGAAGGCCCTCCAATCAAAGCCGATCATGTCTGGTATACAGATGGCTCCAAGACCAACAAGGGAAGTAGGAGCTGGCATCTATGGAGACAAGCCAGAGAAAAGATAACCTTAAGTCTTGGTCAGCACGCCACGGTTTTCCAAGCGGAAATCGCAGCAATAATGCATTGCGCCGTGCGGATTAAAAAAAAAGGAGTAAAGGAAAACACATCGTTTTTTAGTCAGACAGCCAAGCGGCCCTGAAGGCCATCAGTTCACCAAAAGTTAATTCCAAACTAGTGGGGGACTGTATACAGGCCCTGGAAAAAGTCAGCTTGGAAAACAAACTTACGGTAGCCTGAGTACCAGGCCACGAGGGGCCACCCAGGTAACGAAGAGGCCGACGACCTAGCCAAAAGAGGATCAGCTATGGAAATGATAGGCCCTGAGTCATTCTGTGGAATCTCCGCAGGCCTCTTTAAAGCATCTATTAGCTAGAGAGTTTCAGTGCCAGTGATACAAACACCAGGAAAGCAGTCAAAGCGTCATTAAGACCTGCTCTGCCAAGTTTACCTCGGACCTACTGAGCCACAGTCGTAAGGATAACGGTAGGTCAACTAACAGGATATTGCAAACTCAACAAGCACCTGGAAAGAATAGGCCTGGTAGAGGATAGCCTGTGTAGGTTCTGCCAGGAGGCTGAAGAAACAGCTGTACATGTGTAGTGCCACTGTGAAGCATTATGTAGGCTTAGGTTTACTAGGCTTGGTGAGGAAAAGCCAAAACTGGCGAGATATATGGAGTGGCCAGTGTCAAGACTCTGGAGTCTAGTTAAGAAGACGGGCCTGGAAAAGGTACTCTAAAGAATGATTGGAGAAACCACAATAAATCTGGTAAGGTTGCAGTGGTGGAGGTCATTTTTGCCATCTCCGCACAAATAATCTTATGAGTCTGTTGTAATTTTGCATCTATCGATTTCAAAAAAATAAAAATTACAGATAAAAAAAAGTAAATTTCAAAAAGAAAACATTCAAAAAAAGGCAGAGAAAAATAAAATTAAAATTCGAAAAAACCTTACATATTTATGTTAAGTAAAACGTCAGATTTTGAAAAACATTTGCTCAGATCAAAAAAAAAAAAAAATTACCTTTAAAGCATTATGGATTGAATAATAATACACAAATTAAAAAATATTTATATTTTTAAATAAGGTAATAAATCTGCTCTCTTGAATTTTATCTCCGAATGAATAATTGAAAAATGTATTAAAAATTGGTATCACAACTTTTTGGTAGAAAATATGGAAAAGAGTTCATGGGGAGGGGGGGAAATTTGAGGTCAATCAGGGAAAAATTGATGGATTTATGATAGTTTTAATAACCGTTGCTCCAACGTAGTTGCATAAGCATACAAAACTCTAAATCCATTTTCCCCAACATGTAATTTTTTAAGTCGCTGACCATCATTCCAAAAAAAGTTACTTAACCGATCGTTTTAAAAATTTATACATGTATTCTACATACAATTAACTATCAAGTGGCATTGAGTTTTTTATTTTTCAATTAGTATCAATCTTACAATAACAAATACGACAATTTTATAGTCGAAAAAATCGACATTTCAACTTCAAATGATGCAAAAATTGATAAAATAAAAAAACTCGGTGTCAATTGAGAAAGAAACTAATTACTTAATTAGAACAATTTGTTTTTTTGATTTTAAATAATCTAGTGCTGATAAACCGCAGTGTTATTCAAAAAAAAAATCAAGGCTCTAACGGAAAACTGCAATAAATCCATTATTTCTTTTTATTTTTGTACAATATTTATTTAATTTTTTTTCAAATGTTGGATTATAATATACTAATTTTCAAAATAAATCTATAAGAATATGTTATAAACAATTTTTGAAAATAGGCCTTTTTTAACTGAACAAACTTTACCTCCCCCTAAGTTTATTGTGTACCACTTGGAACATTGCCCTGTAGTGTACTTGTATTTTATCAACTAATGCACACATTGTACAAATGCCACATAAAAGCAGCAGTATGGTGTATGTTTCTGTTTTATACTGTTGACTTTTAAAATTAATGCATTTATAAGTATATCATAAAAATTTCCAAATACATACTTGACTCTAATGGTTTAGTAGATTCTTTACTACTTTGTGTGTTTAAAGGATCAACTAAAGGAGCTTCTGTACTTAAACTGGCAAGATCCGAAGGTATTCTAGTACCGTCCACTATTTCATAGTTTTGTTGAGTTGAATCGGCCTTGATTTCAGCTGTTGTACCTTCTAAAGGCACTTCTGGTTTTTTTTTAACTATCTCAGTATCTACTATTATTTTGGGACGCTTAATACGATTGGTTTCTCTTAGATGGTTCTTATTGATGTAGCCTCGCTTTCCTCTAATCTCTACACCAACTAATTCTGGCCTGCTGCCTGCCCCAAGGCTGTACACTTTTACATCTTCGTTCGGGGCAAAAGAAAGTATATTTTCCTCAGGACTAGCGTATCTTAAAAGGGTTTTTCCAACAGAAACAACCTCTAAAAAAGGGGAAACAGAAGGGTAATGGGCACTTAGGGAATTTGGGTCTAAAACTTACCTGAACAATTTTTGTCTACACACAAACGTTTGTCAGAGATTTCAGCTTGTGTTTTGTATAAAATTAAAGTAAATATAACAAAATATATCGGTTTAAAACTAAACATTGTGACATACTTTGACAAGTCGTTTCTTCGCAAAATCTGAAAGCCACATCACTGTTTTTGAAACTGTGGCGCCCCCTTTTCATAACAATTCATAAAACGTCAAAATCATATGCTAGATAATTTGCAACCAAAGATACACTGAAACTTTACTGGTTGCATACTGATGGTAGCAAGAGTTTGTTTTTTTCTGTTGTCATTTTGAGTAATACTCAACCTATATTTTCATAAAAAACAATTTTTAAGAACCACAAACAATAAAAAGGCATAGAATATTGTTCACAAATTTTTATAGTGTAAGTAGATATTTTCAACATAAAATGTCTTTTTGCTCCTTGAACTTTTAAGACACTAGTTTAGTTTATTTTTAGAACCCCCAAAAAAAGTAAAACATACAAGATGAATCAAACGAGTACTCCAAGCGGATCAAGTAAAAATGCTACAAAGAAAAATCAGCAACTTCCTTCTAAGAAATTATCAGTTGCTTCAGTACACTGTCGGATATGTTATGACAATGAAAAACCAGAAGAGCTAATAGCTCCATGTCACTGTAAAGTAAAAACTTAATAATAACGATAATAGTATTTATTTAAAATTAGGGTCTTAAAAAACATTTCCTGAACGATAAAGACAAACGTATTCATAAAAAACGAAGTCATTTAGAAAAAGCACGAGAAAAAGTGCCAAATAGTTATACCAATACTAATATTGCAATGTCAAATTTCTATTTAAGCCTGTTTTACACAATGTCTTGACAACTTCTTGTCAAAAAATTGATCAATTTATTTTTTAAAAAGGTAATTGTCTCGAAAGTTGCGGAAACCCGAATTTTGACCAATGTTGGCATATGGGTTTTTTCGGGGCGCTGATCACGAAACTGAAAATTTTTATTTAGAAATGATATGTTTTAGAGATATTCATCGTCAAATAAATCTAATTTTTACTACTTCCCCTTATTTTTGAACATAATTCTTGATTTTACCATTAAATTGGCACACAATATTATATATTACCTTTCAAAAACTTGTTTTTAATTTATTTTACCCCTTTTTTCCATTTAATTTCAAAGCTTTACTTTCAAACGCCGCAACCAGGTATACACTAGGGATTTTTTAGAAAACATGGCCGCAGCGTTTGAAAGTGAAACTTCGCAATTTAAGGGAAAAAAGTGTAAAATAAATATAAAAAAAAGGTTTGTGCCAATTTAGTGTTAAAATCAAGAGTTGTGTGCAAAAAAAGGGGGAATATAGTGAAAATGGGGTTATATTAATTTTCACGTTTGATGATGTATATCTTGACAACCATATGTTTCTGACTAAAAATTTTTCAGATTCATGTTCAGCGTCCCAAAAAAAAAATGCGTATACCAAAATTGGTCAAAACCGGCGTTGCCATAACACATACACAATTTCTTGATAAGAAATTGTGTATGTGTAAAACAGGCCTAAATGTAATTTTCACATTGCAATATTAGTATTCATTTGACAAGAAGTTATCAAGAAATTGTGTATGTGTAAAACAGGCTTAAATGTAATTTTCACATTGCAATATTAGTATTCATTTGACAAGAAGTTATCAAGAAATTGTGTATGTGTAAAACAGGCTTAAATGTAAATTTGACATTGCAATATTAGTACCTACATGGGTACTTTTTTGAAATGACTTTGTTTTAAAAATTGTGCTTTGCTTCACATGTTTTCAATTTCTTGACAGTATCTTTGTTTATGCAGTGTTACCAATCACTGCCGATCAGCCCTTTTTTTAATGGATGACAGAAGTTAAGTTAACCTGCCTGGAATACTTTTATGTAATTGTGTTTATTATTATTTTTGTAGTTTTAAAGTTTTTCCTTTTTTTAATATAAAAATTCCACAACAAACATAATTTTCGCAATTGATATTTTTACCCCCACAATTACTCATGTTAGTACCAACTTGAAGAAAAACAAATATCACTAAAATTTCCACAAACTCAGCCAATAAATTTGAGCAAGTTCAAATTTATTGTTAATAAATTGAAGCACAAAATTGTGGCAAAAATAAGGCGATTACAGGTCAAACTAAATTGAACATAAATTGTACAATTTATTGCTCAACAAATTGGGACGTGTAAAACAGGCTTTAAACTTTCAAAATTACAGGTTTTAGTGAATTCCTTTTGTTTGGGGTTGTCCATTAATCACGTGAGGCTCGAAAGGGGGGTGAAGGGGTTGGACAAAAATTACGAAAAATCACAAGGGGAGAGGGAGATGCGGTGAGATATCATGTGGATTTATTTTGTCGTTGAACGCGCGATTTCTGAACAACCGAAAAATCAAAAACAGAATTGAATTAAATTATACTTACCTGTAATTAAAGATACTATTCTAAGATTTGTAAGATACTAAAAAAATACACGTGATTTCCGGTAGGGGGTGGGGTGTTTAGTCTTAAACCTCACCACGTATCAGGAGGGAGGGGGGGGGTTAAAATGGTAAAAACATAACGTGATTAATGGACGACCCCCATTTCTAGAATCGTTTAGGCCGTTCTTTAAACTGTCAAGAACAGTTATACAACATGATTTCAATGTAAAATGAACATCTATTGACAGTTCGCGCCCAAGAAAGTTTAAAGGTGTATGGAAGCCCAATACTGTAGAGATCGAAAGCTGTTAGAATAACACCAATACGTCACGGTTTTATACGGGTTTGCCATATGAGACCGTGACGTATCGGTGTTGATCTTACAGCGTTCGATCTCTAGAACAAAATTGTCCAGGCGTGCAGGGCAGCGGGAATCGGGGGATTGGCCCCGCGCAGTTTGCGCAATGAATAGTAGGTCAGAGCCGGACTTCCATAATTCTTTGTTACTATCTATAAAGTTGACATCATCAAATGTCAAATTCAAGAATTCACTGTTTTTTTTTATTTTTTGCACAAAATTGTTGGTTATTAAACGATACTACCATAGAATATTTAAAATTATTGTGTAATATTGGATTTTATATCATCTGATATAATATGGAAAGAATAGATGGCGCCACTTTACAGCCTTCTATTTAAATGGTCGATATTTTTGGGAATTTTGTATTTTTACCAAAAATCTCAGTAAATAAATAAAAACACGATTTTTTAAAAATAAATTTCAAACATTGTATGATAGTTTCATGTACTTATCACCAATTTTGTGATAAAAGAAGGGCAAGATAGTGTAAATGAGTTTAATCTAATCCTAAGATTGTGGTTGTACATTAAAAAGTGAAAATTTTTATAACTGCTTTTCAGGCATATACTTTTCACTAATAACAAACATTCATGAGACAGAATAACAGTGGGTAACCTTTGGTACCTAGGTATCCATTGTAACAGTAACCGTTAAATATTATGTGTCTACAGTATGTCGAGCTTAAAAAGTTGATAATGTAAGTTTAAGAAACCAAAAATCTAATTTCTTTTAAACAAATACAGAAAAAGCAAAAAGGAACTTTAACATAAAATTGTACTTTCTTTCATTCAATTAGAGGGACCTGTATATATTAAAATTTGCCTGGTCTGCCCAGTAATTAATAATTTTGATCCTTTAAAAGAATGTACTAAATTATTAAATGAAATAAAAGTACCTAAATGTAAACCTTATTCCTTTTTAATAATCCACAGAAATACACAAACATTGTGAAAATCATCTAAAAGATAGTTAAGATTGCCTTACTTTTCTCACTGCTATTTCCTATGAAATTTTTATTTTCTATAATTCATAATTGATATATTATTATTTATTTGGTTACCTAACGTTACGTCCATAAGAAGCACCTAATTTAAATATAAGAAATACTTACCTAAAGTAAAAAATGCCGGGTATGTTACCCTTAGATTTGCAAGATAAAACCATACAACCTCTAGTCATTTTGTTACGATATTATAAGTAACAAATAATAAACACAAAATTATAGTCACAATTTAATAAACACTAATCACTAAAATAAGAAGGTTTTTATCAATCCAAAAAAACTTCTGCAACCACAAAATATAATCACACAAAGCCAAAAAATCGACACTAATACGGCTCCCATAAAAGTATAATGTGCTGCCTAACTACACACTGATTTATCAGTGTGTAAGTAGGCAACACATTAAATTATTTCGTGGAATTTCGTTATTGCGCAAAATCGGCGGGGCCAACTTTGACAGTTATTTTCATACTGGGCTGGACATTTTTTGATCGAATAGGCCATAGCATTGGGCTTCCATACACCTTTAAACTTCCTTGTTCGCGCCGAACTCGCCCATCTCTCTCTCTCTCTCTCTCTCTCTCTCTCTCTCTCTCTCTGACAAAAAATGATTGTTGAACGGGCCGGAATGCCCTGACTAGTACCATATGTTTTTCCATTTTTGTTTAATTTGTGATGCAGTATTTTAAATAGACCACAAATTTGGCGCTGTTTCAAATAAGATCGAATACGCTTTACCAAAAGTTAGAGGTTCTCAATGCTTGCAAATATTATTTTTGTAGGAGAATGTACACAACACATGAGGTCCGTTCGTTATTCAGTAAAATTTTACACTATTTTATACTTTTTGGACCCACGGACCAGAACGATTACGTAAATAAATATATTGCATTAGTTTTTAAAAATATCGTAAGAACCGTTTTCGAGATATTTCAAAATGAATGCATGACTTTCACACATGACAGATATAAAGTTAATTATGCACAATTTGATTGTTAATATCTCGTTTCACAGACAATAAATAATTTCATTTTTTTTTTCACATACAATTAGATAAAAGGCACTTTAATTAACCCTATATTTCAATTTAATTTAATTCTTAAGAAAAGCGGTATTACGAGTGAACTATCAACCGGAAGCGGCAAAAAGAAATTATTAAGTCCCTAAGGCAAACTACACCGCGTATAGACATATGTATGTATAATAATGGAAAATTGTACACAGTATTCTATGAATTTTTTCAACGTTAACAAATGATTTTATTTAAAATTTTGTAGGGTACTGTTGCTTTTGTTCACCGTTCTTGTCTAGAGTACTGGCTGGGTGAATCAGGAACAACAGCGTGCGAACTCTGCCATCAGAGTTTTAAAACAGAAAGGACCCCAAAATACACTTCGACCAAGTCTATTTGGTATTGGCTGAGGTTTGGTCCACGATATCCAGGGACAGGAGTCAGAGGCGACGTAATAGCTTGTACAGTAAGTTTAATCCGAACAAAACCACTTAATCATTCCTGGGGTTGGGGTAACTACCTACCCAGTGTTAAAATTAATTGTATTTTACAATAATTAGATGATTACATATTTCTTAAATAATAATTTAGTCTTAACAATTCATTCTAGGTAATAACACCACTAGCTATAGTTGTAACCTATGTGTGTCTCTACTCGTCCGAATACTACAGTCAGCAGAAATTTTCTCAGATCCCTGCAGCCAGATGGACCTCAGTTTCGCTGCTGATTATGATTGCAATCATGCTTTTCGGGTACTATCTTTGGGTGTACTCGGTTATAAGGTTGCACGCGAGAATGTGGTATAATTGGTGGCAAAGATCTTGTGTCGTTAGGTAAGTTTAGTTTGGTAATGACGTCCTCAAATACACAGACTTGATGTTTTATTCATAGGTTATTCTATCGACCACTGGCACCACAGCGTAACTATTGCGATATAATCTTTTTTTCGTATATTCCTCCTCTTCGGAGACTGGCTCTCGAAGAGCTCCAATGAAATAAAGTTTTTTAGACATAGAGACTGATCCACCAGGTATATTTCAATTTTATTTTAATAAAATATAATACCAACCTTTTTATTTAATTTCACAAAAATACCTTTATTATTTAAATTTCATATTGATAAAGTGACCAAAATGTACTAAGCCGACCAATTGAGTTTGCCGCCTTTATTCGAACCAATCTGTTTCAGAAAGTTATGTCACAGCATACCTAACAGATATAATCTGGCACTTTTATTTGAATCGTAACCAACGAATTCTTGGATAAAATTAAAGGAAACAAACACTGTGTGGATTTAATATAATCAAAGGGGTGAGCGGAAAAGTTCTTGTGAACAGACCGCACTGGCCAACGATTATATACTATAGAGGATAGTTCATTTTAAAATGTTTATTTATCTTCTCTAGTCCAAACCACACTAAAAGTGGTTTAATAAACGCAAATTATTTAACCAAATCACAACAGAAAACAGAAAACCCTTTAAAACACACAAGATCAAATGGCCAAATGAACGTAAACAAAACGATTCAGCACCGGTGGTGACGTCAAAGCCGCTCTCCGCTCCCCGCTAAATTTTCCAACGTAGGTTAGATGGAACTGAGTCATCCTTAAGTATATAATCGTTGATTAGGCGTTTTTCATGATTTTTTTTATTAGCTTATTGCAAAGCCACATGAAAATAAAGGCCAAAAATATTTTTTCCCGATTTTTTTGGCCGCCAGAAACGCCTTAAAAATCAATTTTAAGTTTGAATTTTGTAGGCCCGTGACGTCACGGCCCTAAATTTTCTATTGGTGGAATTTCTGCTTTGTTGTCAGCTTTTTGTTATTCGATACGCCTGTCATCAAATATCGATATGCGCAACATCTACAAAGTTGACGTTTCCTGTCAATTGTCATATTGTCAATGTCAACCTGTATAACCTTCTAAAGCTGCATTTACAATGCAATTGAACTCAAGTTGATGATTGCTGTTATAGTCACTTACATTTACAATGGGAAAAGATTTTTCCTTGTAAATGTAACTATATGACAAGCAACCTCAACTTGGAGTCATTGCGTAAATGCAGCTCTAATTTAAATAGTGATGTGTTCTTTCCAAATATTCCAATTTATTACTATAGTTATTATTATCGCCAAACTTTCCTTGATATGAACCCTTTTTACGAGTAAATTTCCGTTATTTTATTCAAAATGAAAAAAAGTGTATTGTTATTATTTGCGAAACCAGAAGCCGGCCGAGTTTAGGATCTTCAAAAATATTCTTTTCTCTTCAAAAACAAGACGATAGGAGAAAAGCCTGGTGTGCTGCTGTAGGTATTGAGAAAATGCCCAAAGGACATGCCTATTATTGTTGTAAAACCATTTTGATTTTGATGTAAGTTTTTATGTTTTATTTCAATTGAAACTATTTAGGTAGTCTGGCTGTGTTTTAGTGTAAAGTCTAAAAAGCATTTCGCATTTTAGCATTTCGTTAAAATCGATACGATTGTCGATATCGATAGTTCCGTTCACAGACTTGGCATCCATGTTGAATTTGATTGGTTAGGGGAGTGGCGGGCTATTTAAATTACAATGATAATTAAACCTTAAATAGAAAAGTAAGGGGTTTGTATTTTTCCGTGTTATTTAGCAGGTTTTGCTTAATTGTGTTTCTACTTTTAATTTTTACACACAACATTATCAATATCAATTGAGTGAAAATAGCCTATTGTTTATGTTTTAGGAGATAACCTTGTGCTAAGGATTCCTTAAAATTGTTGATGCAACCGGCCATAAATACCTAAAAATAAAGTTTAATTCTTTCAAAAGTCCGTATGTTTTTAATTTAACTTTCACTCATAAAAATTTTTCTAATTTATTTTATTTGGCAAGTACAATACTGAATTGTATCCACTCAATATGGCGTCAAGGCCACAAAACTTTGCTTAAAAGATCAAAAGCGCAGCCAGGGATGGCTCGTGCTGCGCTGTTAGTATGATGTGGTTATGTGGTCAGTGCGCTGTTGCCAGTTTTGGAAAATATTCATATCGAAAAAGCAATTGTACTGACTGGTTGATATTGTTGTTATATAGTTTGAGTGTAAATAAAAGCGTCATTACAAGTCTTTGCATCTAACTCTCCCTCTTTCAGATATATCCCTCCAAGCAGTATATCTCTCCATACGAGAGCAGATGATCAACCCGTTTTAGTGCCAAATAATACTCCAAACCCGCCGAGGAATGAGACTGAAGGCATCAGCGACAGCGAATCGCTCTTAAATTTTGAATCTGTGATAAATATCGAGTCGACGTCCCAAAGTATGAATTTATTATCACAAGGCGAAGGTCTAAGCGTGAAGAATGAAGAAGATGTGGTGTTAGATATTGACGATCCTTGCACGAGTAATGATGTATTGGATTTAAAATAAAATAGAATTTTGCTAAAATAGTAGTTTTATTTAAAGGCATTACAGATAGCCCGAGAGCTGGCAGCAATTTTTGGGTATTTGAGGCAAGCTGAAAACTTTTCATATACTTCCCCTATTAAACACCAATACGGAACTGCAGACCTGGCTGGTGAGTAGCGGGGCTAAATCAACCCCTAAATTTTTAAAAATATTTTTTTTCCAAAAATGTATTTGAGGCAATATGCAATTTTTATATGTTGTAGTCGAATGTTTAGAGATTTAAAAAAAAATAATCCAGACGATTTTGTAGGGGTTTTAACATTGCCAGGCGCGAGCAAAAATGTTTTGCAAAAAATATAAAAAATGTATTTGAGGCAACTTGAAATTTTAATAGGGTATTATAATTTATAACTAAAAAAAAGATGCTCAAAAAGACAGATATTTTGGTGGGACTTTCCCTATGACAGGTGATCTAAAAAATTATGTATAGGTGCGACTAAGTAGCGCTATAGACAAGCTGCTGTAGTGTAAGAGAGAACGTTTATCGACAGCTGTCTGCGTTCTTACTTGCCGCGTTACTATTGGCTTTGGCAAGTTCACGTCGCTTACAATAGCCATAAGGTTTCTAGTCGGAATTTCGAAGTAAAAAAATAAAAAAATTGTGAATTTCTGCTAAAAATGGTTTAAGTATAAATGATTGTGTTGATTTGTGTTTGCTAAATGAACATATTTTTTGTTATACACATATTGTTTTTTCACCAGACATTTTAAAATTATTTAATTTATAAAACACGTGTAACACCAATATTTATACGACTCAGAATAACGACTCCGAAATTTCGACTAGAAACCTTATGGCTATTGTAAGCGACGTGACCTCGCCAGAGAAAATAGTACCGCGGCAAGTAAGAACGCAGACAGCTGCCGATAAACGTTCTCTCTTACACTACAGCAGCTTGTCTATAGCGCTACTCAGTCGCATCTATACATAATTTTTTAGATCACCTGGCATATGGAAAGTCCCACCAAAATGATCTGTCTTTTTGAGTATCTTATTTTTTAGTTATAAATAATACCCAATTAGAATTTCAAGTTGCCTCAAATACATTTTTTATAGTTTTTGCAAACATTTTTGCACGCGCCTGGCAAGGCGTTTATTTAGCGTCAAACTTTTAAAAAATTTCTCTTATTTAGTATACAAATGAATTTTAAATATCACTTCCGGCTTAGACGGAAAATGATATTTAAAAACCATCTACGTTGATGTTGCTCCTATATGAGAGTTAAACAATTTTCAGTATAATATATAGCTTGTCTGCTGGTTCTAAAGATTGCGGATGCAGACAGCTCGCGAAAGTATTCCCAAACACGAACGATTTACGACATCAGTCGAAGTCGGGCGAAGGTATTGATGGGGAGGAATGGTTTTATTTTCAATTTTTAGGTATACTTTTAGTGATTTATCACGCCTAAAATACAATTGGGGAAAATAAAAAACCGCTTTAACTAACTAGAACTAACCATGACTGCCCCCTCTGGCCCCACGAGAATCAGCCAGAAAGGGCGGTCATGGTTAGTTCTGGTTAGATAAAGGGGCTTTTTATTTTCTCCAATTATATTTCAGACGTGATAAATCACTAAAAGTGTACTTTTTTGTCAATTTGGCATGTTTTTATACGATTTCTGTGGGTGGGTATAACAAAAAAGGTCCAGTAATTTACATTACACACTAGTGCCTAAAGTGAACACCGTATAATTCAAACATTTTTTGCCAAATTATTATTATAATAATTTTATTATCAAACATAGTGTATGACACGGCGCTTTATTAATATGCTAATTGGATATATTTAGGTTTTTTTTTCTGATATAAATATATTCTATGAAAAATCGATCCCAAATAAAAAATTGAATAAGTTATATAGCGAAGCGGTCCGTGCGTAAAAAAAGACTAAGTTGACACACTTTTTTGCATAAATAACTAGTTTTAATAATATTTTTTATTGGTGATGATTTGATAAAAGATGCAGTCATTTAATTTTCTTATTTATTTATTTTTTTAACGAACATTGTAATACATTATTAATTGTTTGGGATTTTTCTATAATCTAACGTAATAAACAATATTGAGACGCCCGTTAGTAGGCAACTAACTATTATACACAACAACAATCGCGCCAAGGCATTCGTGTCGAGTTCGGGACATCTCGCGTCTGGGAATACTTTTCGCGAGCTGTCTGCATCCGCTAGTGTTCTAAAGCTACGGAAAATATTTAGGAATGCAGACAAAATATAATGAAGGTTGTCAAATTCATTTATTAAATTTCATCGGTTTAATATAAATTATTACCCGTAGCTGCTTTAACTCCTTATTTTAATAAAACTTGTTTAAGATTTAAATAATATTATATAAAATAATTTTAAGTTAATATTTTGTTATTTAATTAATATATTATTAATTATATCTATTAATCTATTTAATTTTGGCATCGGTTAAATGATAATATTATTTAAACTAAGAAATATGGCAACAGGTCAAAAGAACTTCTCCTTCTTATGAATATTGCTCTTGCATCTCTTTTTGACTGACACTCCGGAAGAGCGAAAAGTATAATCATATGTTGAATTTTGACACGCCCCCGAGGACTTGTTATAACCAGTGTCGCAGATTAGAAAACCTTGGCCGATTATTGTTGATTGAATTGACGACTTTGATTTTGGCATTATAGGACGTACTTTTAGGGTCGCCATCCGTCCGGGTTTCCCCGGATTTGTCCCTATTAGAGGGCATCCGAGGTGCGTCCGACCGGGGCCTCATTTGTAGTCCGGGTTAAAAAATTTTAAGTCTTGGGCCGCCCGCAACACACGCACTGCGCCCGCACGCCGCGTTCGAATTTAATTTTATTTTGTTAGGTTTAATATTTTAATAAGGTTTTGTTTTTATAACAGCGTATATCAATAATTTGTGTTTTATTTTAAGAATAAAAACTGTAATAAGATTCTGTTTTGTTAGATGACTAAATTTAATTTTAAGGTCTGAGAATAAGTAAAAAAGTGATTTATGACATTTTCAACTTTTTTTTGTTACACTGACTATGTTAAAAAAAAACCTGTTGACATGTCCGGTTTCTGGGCGCTAAAATTCGAGGTTATCACGCGTCTTGTCGTGGTTGCCAAATTTTAGAGATGGCAACCCTACGCACTATTAACAAGTTTTATATAGGGTTAAAACAGGTATGTAAATATAATTATGTACTTAAAACATATGAACGGGTACCAGATGTTTACGCCATCTGCTGACCCAAGGGGAAAACATACTCCTCTTAGCCTACGGTGTCACTGACTTGTTTACTAATACTAGGATTTTTATAGATATTCATCTTCGACTAGCTTGTCTGATGAGATCTGATATAGTTCGAAACTGGTCACAAGATTTCGTTGAGTGAAATCTCTACAAAGTTAGTTTGTAAATAAATTACACTATCATTATGTACTTATTAAAATTAGGCATTTTTGTTCTAATAATATACTGATAATATAGAATAAAGTCCACCATTTTAATTTTATTTAAAATGATTATTTAACAAAAAATTAATCACATTTTTAAAGGTTCTCACGTTAAAGAAACTCTTAAGGCCAATACTCCAAGTCATGGATTTCTCATACAAAAAAGACGCATTTCGAAACATTTAAAAGCCAATGGGTTTTATTTTTGCAAATGCCAAAATAAAAAAAATGTTGGTTAAAAACCTAATATATTACATTGGAGATATAAGTATATGCAAGAACTATACAGGGTGCCACAGATTCGAGTGCATGCATGGGGATCTCGGAAACCCTAAGAGATACAAGGTCGGTTAAATTATGGCAAAGGTGCGCATTTAGGTGCCTAACAACATGCCTATTAGAAATTTGCTAATTTCGTTTTTAATTTTTCCTTACGTTATTTAAAGAGATATGGAAGAACAAAAGACACTTTCTCATGGCCACTTCTTAAGCTCTACAAAACAGCGTTAAGAGATTTTCCGTACGATGTTTCATTTTCGTTAAACCATCATCAACTTTATTTTTTTAAATACGGACCTGGGTTTTTAATTTAATTTTTTTGAACCCCTTATTATCCCAATTACAAAAATATATAACACTTAATATTTATTAACAAAAATGGAACGCCCCTATAAGAAATGATATGCGTTCCTTGTCTAACTCATTGCCTCTTATGGAAAATATGTTTATTTAACAGAAAAAGTATTAAGTGTTATACATCATTGTAATTGGAATTATAACTGCTTCAAAAAAATGCAATAAACAATTGAGCACCGTATTTAAAAAAATAAAGTTGATGTGGTTTTAAAACAAACGTTGTACGAAAAATATCTTAACACTGTTTTTGGAAAAGTGGCCATAAAAAGTGTCTTTTTTTTCATACCCTTTTTTAAATAACGTCAGAAAAATAAAAACGAAGTCGGCAAATTTCGGTTTTTTCAGATATCTCCGGAAGAACTCGAATTTTACAACTTTCTCTAGGCATGTTGCTAGCACTCCTCTTAATTTCTGAGATCCCCATGCATGCACTCGAATCTGTGGCACCCTGTATAAATATTTTTAAACAGGGTAATCATATCTATGTAATCGATGCTAAAATTCTCTGCTGGGTTGTGACATCACAGAAAGTACGCTTCACAACACCAGGCAAGCGCTGGAATAGAACGAACCGCCTTCTGGTGACGTCAAAATTGTCACAAGCCGACTCCTATGTCATAGTAAGGTCGATGACGTGTAAAAGAAACTTGATGACTGTTATTTTTTTGTTGTTATTGTTGTGCATTGTTGTGAATTTGGGAGTTTTTTCAGAAATAAATATTTTATTGCAGTGTTCTTCCATAACGGTGTTTTAATTGCTTATTACTACTAAAAAATCTGATATTTTAAGATTTAAGATATTTATAGCACGCCTATGGTTTCGCATTCCTGAAGGCGTTTCCGCTTTCCCCTTACGTATACCCCGTAGCTTCAGACCCGACCGACGACCTATACAGGATGGTGATTTTTTAAATGGATTTATTGCCATCTATATTATGCCGATGGGCTCTCTTTATTTTTTAGTGGTGAAAACTACCCTCTATTGCTAAAACCTTTTAAACTCTATATTAAAGCTTGAGTTAAGTAAAAATTGACTGAAGTAAGTTGAAAAAGTGGTATTAATAGTAGTATAATTGAAATATTTCAGCCCTTTAAAATCAACCCCCATTAGGATTTAAAAAAATTATATTTACCCTAAAAATTTAATATATTATCACAGTGTTTTGCATGAAAATTTTAGATTGAGCTTAACTTACCCTCCTCTTCAAAATCTCTATTATGCTGAAGGTCGCTTTTTATTTTTAAGGGGTGAAAACTAGCCCTTATTGCAAAAACTTTCAGAACTTTCCTATTAAAGCTTAAGTCACATAAAATTAGGCTCAGATAAATTAAAAAATAAGTATTTAATTCTTTGAAACATTATTTAACATATTTCAACCCTTGAAAATCAACCCTTATTATGATTTAAAAAAAAACTGGTTTATCCTAAAAAAAAAAACATATTGTCACAGAGTTGTAATTAAAGAATCTTACAGGTTAAAAGTATTACTAATTTAATTTTGTAATTTTTTAATCCTTAAAAATTCACCCCTCACAATATTGCAATGCCAAAAATAGTACCAAATCACGGATTTTTTAAAAAATGCATTGAATCGCTTTTAAAATTCTCCAAAAAATTGTATTTTAAACATAACTGCTTCAGTTTTTGTGATAAAAAGTTCTTTAAATAACCATTTTGTTGGGTTTTTCAAGAGCAATAAGGTCCTTTATATTAAAACTGTTAAAACCCCTTACTTTTTTAAAGGGGTGACTTTAAAGGGCTGAAACAAGGTAGTGCTCGTCTATACACACGCGTGTTAAATGTTTATATCTTACTTAATTTTCGTCATACAGTAAATTTTAAAAAAACAAAATATTTGTAATTTAAAAAGCTACCATTTGATACTCTGGTAATTTTTACGTATCTCCCTTAGTTTTTGAGTTATTTTGAAAAAAAGATAATTTTTTATAAAAATTCTGAAATTTGACTTTCACTTGCAGCTCCATTTTTTTCAAAATTAATCAATTTAAATCGGTTAAAATTTTAGAATGTATTTATGACACATAGATAAAGAAAATTAAAAAAGGGCTACGACTCATTTTAATTAGGGTGGTAGTTAGGGGGTTGTTTTCGAAGATTTTTGCACTCAAAAAATTTTGGTCTAACCTTATTTTAATCATAACTCACTCAATTTTTATGATAAATACTTAAAAAAACGTCTTTGCAAATGCTTCAAAAAAGTTATGATTTATTCTTCTCGAAAAATACGTACATTTTGCGTTATTTGCCTTTGAAACTCTGAAATATTAGGTTGATGAATAACAGCTAACCTTTTACAAACCACAACTTGGTTTTTATTGGTTCCACAGCAATTACAATAATTTTATTCGTTTTTTTTAAGAGCTAGAATTTCGTTATTTACAGTTTTTTTCATAAAATGCATTCCAAAAAACCGATTAAAAACGTTGATTTTTTCGACGAAAAACTTCGACTTTCGATCGCAAATAACTCGGAAACTGTGCATTTTACAAAAAAAATGCATAGAAATCATATATCTATCCATTCCTATAGTCACAATATAAACAAAATTTCCACCCCCGAGATGGTTTGTCAATCACCCCTAAGCTAAAGGCGCCCTTCGGCATGATATAGATTTTGATCCGTGGATTATTCGCTACTTACTGTCAAAATTTAATTTCGTTTCCTGGACTTTTTTTAGGCTGAAAGCTTTTCTTATTTAAATGATTGTATTAACCTATTTATTTACCACTTTAAAGCATAATCAAAAAAAGTTTAAACAAATCAACTAAAAAAAACATGTTTTACGTGTATGTGGCTGCTATATACCTGGCAGGACGCTTGCCATTTCTCTATGTCCTATATTGCTATTATTTGTATCATCTGACTGTAAGCCTAGAAGAAGTAGATAATGTTTTAGAAGTTGACCGCTATAAAAAAAATTGTTGATGCTAAAAATATGATTAAAATTTTTAACTTTCGATACCAGCTTCATTGGCCGAACAATAACTTTAGCTATAACTTTTAAAATATTTTTAATTTCTAAAAATCCTTTTAGAAATATATTCTTGAATATCTAACCTATCGAAATACAAAAAAGTCGTTTTTTTAGACTTTTCAGACTAGAAAACCCCTTTAAATATAGTATACTCAATATGCTCCTTTAAACAGTGAGTATTGACTATGCGCCATAGAAAATAATAAAGGGAGATAAAACTGTTTACAGATATTTCCTTTTTTAAAATTTTTAAAGAGATTATAGATCATAACATGCATACAATAACTTAGTAGCAGCGCAAAAAATGTTTTTTAGTTGATTTTAATTTTGCTTTATTAATATTATTTTCAAAAATAATCATAACGGAATATTAACGGTCAAGATGGGCAACACTGCTTTTTGTAGTTTATTCACAATTTTCGTACGCTACGGTCACGAAGGTCGTCGGTCAGCTAGTGGTAAATTTTTTATTTGTATTGTGAGGCGGTGTTCATTTTGTTTAAACAGCTCGGAGACAGATTTGTGTTTTTAAAGACGGTTATAAGAATATTTTCTTAAAATTTTATGTATTATTTTAAATAAGCAGA